>MDKJ01006761.1:0-23009 GCA_005239525.1 Nicotiana knightiana | reverse complement strand
TGATGTTCCCTTGCCGGGATTTAATTGTTTAATTGATGTTCCCTTGCCGGGATTTCTATTTTTCTTTACTCTGTTTATTTTTCCTTGCCCTTGTTTGTGATTGATGTTTGGGTGAGGAAGAGTCTTAAAGCACGAAGGGTGATGTCGTGCCATGTTTTATATTGATTATGCACGAGGGGACATGCCGTGCCATGTTTTATATTATTATGTACGAGGGGACATTCCATGCCATGTTTTATATTATTATGCACGAGGGGACATTTTGTGCCATGTTTTATATTATTATGCAGGAGGGGACATTCCGTGCCATGTTTTATATTATTATGCACGAGGGGACATTCTGTGCCATGTTTTATTATTATTATTATGCACGAGGGGACATTCTGTGCCATGTTTTATATTATTATGCACGAGGGGACATTCCGTGCCATGTTTTATTATTATTATTATGCACGAGGGGACATTTCGTGCCATGTTTTATATTATTATGCACGAGGGGACATGTCGTGCCACATCTTTCACTGTTTAATCTGTGTTGTCAGTTCCCGTTATTATTTTCAGATATTTCAGACTGTTGTTTTCGTTTCTGTCATTTCAGTATTTGCTATCTCTTACCCCCAACGTGTTCTCCCCGTAATTGTATTCTTGTTTAGTTTCTGCTATACTATTGAACTGCACAGGTTCATTTTGTTGTCGTGTCTTAGCCTCGTCACTACTTCGCTGAGGTTAGGCTCGATACTTACTCAGTACATGGGATCGGTTGTATTGATGCTACACCTGCACTTCTTTATGTTGTGCAGATTATGCAGCGGGACCCGGAGGACATCATTCGTGGGAGTGTCTTCCAGCTTATCCTAGAGGCTTTAAGGTATACCCGCTGGCGTTCGTGGGCCTTGACGTCTTTTCCATCCCTTTGTCTTCACTTCTGTCTTGTTTTTCCTCTAGTTTCAGAGACAGCTATGTATTCTCTTTTCAGACTTGTATTTAGCACTCTTACAGACAGTTCGTGAGTTTGTGACTCCAGGTTTTGGGAAAATTTACGCGTTGTTGTATTATGTTGTCCTTATTTAGTCTGAAACCATATTTATTTCCGCTGTTAAATTGTGAACCGTTTCGTTTATCCTATTAAATTGATGTTAATATGCTAGTTTATCTATACACGCTGGCTTGTCTAGCGGGTTCAACGTTAGACGCCATCACGACCCGATGGTGGGTCGTGACAACTAGGCAAGCCGACATTTTCAAAACACTTCGATATCTTATGAAAGGTAATTCAAAAAGTTTTTTTTTCATAACAAATTTTTGATAGAATTAGGAGTTAGAATCAAAATAAAATGTGAAAAAGTAGCCCAAACCATCGGGGTGTTACTAAGTCATGAGCAACTAGACTTTCAATCTAAAAGATAGTGTTTATGATAGTCTGTGTCTAAATATCAATACAAAAAAGAAAGATAATAAAGAAGGAGCACAAGATCTGCAAACGCCGGCAGCTACCTCGCAAATCTCCGAAAATTGACTGCGCACGAGCTCAATGACCTCCGCGTCTGGTCACACCTGGATCTGCACACAACGTGCATGGAGTAGAATGAGTACTTCCAACTCTGTAAGTAACCGAAATAAATAAGGAACTGAGAAGTAGTGACGAGTTATACAAATACAGTTCATTTAAGTAATTTCAGTAAAGAATATGCATGCTTTCAATCCATAAATTTAAGTCAAATCAGTTTATTGCAGTTCAAGATCAAGTAAACCAGATATAAAGTTTTTCAGAAATTTCACAACAATGTCAGATAACAACTAAGTGCAACAACAAATGAAGGCAAGTACAACCTCACAAGGCTACTGTCACTCAAATATCTCAACAACTCAATCACTCGGCTCTCAGCCTCGGTACTCACAATCAATAGGTACCTGCGCTCACTGGGGGTGTACATACTTCGAAGGGGCTCCTACAATCCAAGCGCTATATTGTTGCAGCGTGCAACCCGCTCCATATATTGTTGCGGCGTGTAGCCCGATCCAAATATTGTTACAGCGTGCAACCCGATCCGATATATGTATATATATGGCCCGAAGGTTTGTTGCAGCATGCAACTCGATCCTATATTGTTGCGCGCGTGCAACCCGATCCAATATACCTCACAAAGCTCTTAGCCCGACGCTCGGGCCCTAACAGAGAATACAACAAGTATCAACAAGAAATGAGAGAGAGCTGATATATTATACGCAAGTAAAATGGCGACTGACTACAAGACAACAATTAGCAGTCAATTCAACGAGTACACAACCACTGCGGGTCCCAACAATGATATAATATAGCCTAACCATAGTTTCTAACATGGAAGGCAGTCAATAACTCAAAAATAAGGTGAAACAGGTAATAACAATGGGCTATTTGACTTTACAGTCTCCCGAGACGGACCAAGTCTCAATCCCACATGGTGCATGCTCACACGTCTGTCACCTAGCATGCACGTCACCTCTAAATATTCACATCATACAAATTCTCGGGGTTTCATACCCTCAAGACCAGATTTAAGACTGTTAATTACCTCAACGTAGAAATCCCACTCCAGAATGCCCTTTCCTCTCGAATCGGCCTCCAAATGCCCCGAATCTAGTCACAAACAATACAACACCATTAAAATAGGTTTAAGGGATCAATCCCACAAGAAAACTACTAAAATTAGAACCAAAATCCGAATTCGGCTCAAACCCGACCCCCAGGCCCATGTCTCAAAATCCGACAAAAATCACAAAACCCGAAAGCCCATCCACTCACGCGTCTAGTCATACCAAATTTACCAAAATTCAACCTCAATTGCCCTTCCAAAACTCCAAAGTTCACTCTCCAAATTCCCAAGCCCTAAACCCCCAACTTTCCAACTCAAATCCCTAATTAAGAGATGAACAAAGTCATAGATTCATAGAAATTAGACCAATACGGGTTAGAATCACTTACCCCAACGTCCTCCTTGAAAACCTTCAAAAAATTGCCTCTCTCCCGAGCTCCTCAAATCTAAATTGAAAATGGAAGTCCAAGAATCGAGCTGGTGTTTTTCTGCTAGGAATACCGCTCATGCGGACCCCTTTTTCGCTTATGCGACGCTGCACATTCACTTAAAATCCAAGACTCCGCTCCTACTGCCCCACACCGCATCTGCGTCTATCGCAGGTGCAGGAATCCATCGCACCTGTGGCTCCATCTCGTACCTGCGTCCAGCTGCCCGCATTTGCGACTCTCGCAGGTGCGGAAAAATCTTCGCACCTGCGGCGCCTGCCCATCTCCTTCTTGGCCACATATTAGGGTCCTCCTCCGCTCCTGCGGGCTCGCACCTTCGGTCACCACTCCGCAGGTGCGATCACACCAGAACACCAGAAAATCTGCCAAGCCTAAGTCTAAAATTTCCTTTCGACGGGCATCTGAAACATCACCGAGGCCCCCGGGATCTCAACCAATCTTACCAACAAGTCATATAACCTCTTACTAACTTAGTCGAACCTTCGAATCACCCAAAACAACATCAAACCACCCAATTACACTCGGATTCAAGCCTAAGAACTTCTAAACTTCCAAATTCTGCAAACGACGCCGACACCTATCAAATCACGTCCGAATGACCACAAATTTTACACACACGTCAAAAATGACACCACGAACCTACTCCAACTTTTGGAATTCCATTCCGACCCCTATATCAGAAATTCCACTGCCGACCAAAATAGCCAAATTTTTAGCTTTTGCCAATTCAAGCCTAATTCTACTACGAACCTCCTAATCATCTTCCGGACGCGCTCCTGAGTCGGAAATCACCTAACGAAGCTAATGAAACCATAAAAATTCAAATCCAAGGTCGTTTACACACAAGTCAACATACGATTTTCTTTTCCAACTTAAGCTTCTAATAAAGAGACTAAGTGTCTCAATATCTCTCCGAAACCACTCCGGAACCGAACCAACCAACCCGATAAATTATTATACAGTTGTAGCACAAAAGAAGCAAAAATGGGGGAAACGGGGTTATAACTCTCGAAACAACCGGCCGAATCATTACACATAGAAAACATAGGTTCACAATAATATCTCAAGATAAAGTCATGATTGTATACACAACGAAAAGATAACCACAATACAATGTATGTCTCTTGTCCTCACCTGCACGGAAACACCTTTCGTGCCATGAACATATGATAATATAAAATAATGGTGTGGCATCACCCTTCGTGCTTTTACTCTCATCCTCATGTGATAATATAAATTAAATGGCCCGGCATCGCCCTTCGTGCTTTACACTCTCACTGGCACGGCATTACCCTTCGTGCTTTACACTCTCAAATGGCACGTCATCACCCTTCGTGCTTTACACTCTCCCTCATATGATAATGTATTTGAAATGACACGACATCACCCTTCGTGCTTTACACTCTTCCTTACCAAGCATTTGTATATCATTAACAAGCAAGGTAGGAAGCATAAATAACATCAAGGAGAGTGTTAAACGACAACACCATACAACAATTCATATCACAATTTGTCCAATGACCACAACCAATTCCAAAAATATATCAAAATCAATAAATTTCTCAACAAATAGCCCAAGGCTCCGCACAACATATATAAAACCTCAAAACAACATCAAAGATGAAAAAATAACTCAGCATTGGACAACGCCTTCATTAATCCAAATTCTTGATAATTATATTAACGCCTCAGTTTAAACTTATTTAATTAATTATTGCAGATGAAAAATCCATAATATAATTATTTACCAGGAAATATTAAATCAACAAACTCACGGAATTCACATAAATATTCAAGTGACAATCACATCAAATTGTCATATAAAAACAAACTCGACAAACAAAGACTTAGGCATGGAAAGTAGAGGATTTAATAAATGTCAACAATTATCCAATTTACTATACAATAATACCTAAAACTTTAATCCAATAAATTTTGCACATATAAGCCCGAGTACATACCCGTCACCTCGCGTACACGGATTTCTACATTTCACAAATGGCACATAAAACTCGATGCCTAATGGGTAACTCCCCTACTCAAGGTTAGACAAGATACTAACCTTTTTGAAGTTATACCGATATTCCAAAATAGCCTTCTTGCTTGAATTGGTCTTTGGGCGGCTCAAATCTATCAAAATTAGTTGTATAACTTCATTAAAATTCATCGAAAATAATTCCGGATAATAAAATGTCAACTTAAAATTTCACATTAAAAAGTCAATCAAAAGTCAGCGCGGGGCCCGCCTCTCGGAACCCGACAGAACTTTCACGAATCCAAACACCCACTTCGATACGAGTTCAACCATACCAATTTTATCGAATTCCAACACCAAATCGTCCTCCAAATCTTGAATTTTTATTTTTTTGAAAAGTTTTACAAAATCCCAATTTCCTCCATTGTAACTCGAATTAAACGATGAAAATAACCATAGATTCATGAAATACAATCACTTTCGGATATAGAACACTTACCGCAATCGAAGTCGTGAAGAAATCCTCAAAATCACCCCAAAATCGAGCTCCAAAAATCCCAATCGAAAATGAAGAAATGACATATTTTCAATCCTTAAGTTTCTGCCCAAGTTCGCATTTGCGGACAAAAACTTCACATTTGCGAATGAACAATGCCGCATCAGAAACCATCAAAACCAAACTTCTCCGAAATGATCCGAAACCACCCCGAAATTCATCTGGAACCTCCCATACACAAACTATATATGAATTTCATCATAAAACACGCTATGGACCTGCTCGCACACTCAAAACACTAAAAAGAGGTCGTCTTAGCCCGATATTGACCATGGTCAAACTCCCAAATTTCTTAACTTTACTAGTCTCTCAACCAATGATCCAAAAATACATCCAAGCCCCTGGGTACCCCGTCAAATCATACCAACAAGTACCAAAACATGATACAACTTAGTCGAGGTTTCAAATTACATTAAACAATGCCGAAACAACGATTCGCGTCTCGAATCGAATTATGAGTTATGAAATTTCCAAATTCTATAATTTGCGTCGAAGTGTATCAAATCAATCCGGAATGACTTAAAATTTTGCACGCCAGTCATAAATGACACAATGGAGCTGTGCTAATTTCCGGAATCGAATTTCGACCCCGATATCAGTAAAGTCAACTCCCGGTCAAACTTTCTAAAAATATTTCATTTTTCAACTTTCTCCAAAATGCGTCAAATTGTTCTACGGACTTTTAAATCCAAATCCGGACACATGCCTAAGCCCGGAATCACCATACGAAACTATTGACATCATCAAAATTTCATTCCGGGATCGTTTGCTCAAAAGTCAACTCTCTCGTCAACTCTTTCCTTTTAAGCTTCTAAATAAGAATTGTTCTTTCAATTTATTTTCGAATATTCCGACAATCAAACTCGACCATACCCGCGGGTCACACTACATATTACGAAGCTGCTCGAGACCTTAAGTCACTGAACAAAGCATTAATTCTTAAAACAACAAATTGGGTCGTTACATTATTGTTATAACATTCTATAAATTAATCTCTTTATTAAGTTTACTATGCTAATTAGTCCTTATATATAAATTCAAAAGAAAGCATTACATAACTTCGGTAATTGAAGGTAAACTTAGAAATCATAAGGAAGTAAGTTCTCTTGCAATTGGTTTAACGTTACTTTTCGATAATCCTACTTAATTAAAATTATAATGAGAAAAATAAATATTAATCAAGCTTTTATCAAACCCTGCTTTGTGAAGGACTCCTTCATAATCATCCATCATGAATTGGACAACAGGACAAGCTTAAATTATTCTCAAATTGAGGAATTTCTTTTTGAGGCTTGCAATATTCAAGTTTACCTTTTTCAAACTATTTTCTCAAAGAAGCGTAACAATTATAAAATGACTAAAATATTATTAAGCAATGTGAATGGCGGAGGCAGGGTTCAAAATTTATTTTTTGTAGCTAGTGGGAATTGAACCTATGATCTTATCAAGGTTTTGAATTTCCTTGACCACTAAACTATACTTTTGAGTTGTGTTAAGACGGTTCAAAACTTAATATATAGAGAAAAAATAAATTTTACCTTATATATACAGTATAATTTTTCGGCGAAGAGGATCGGATGAACCCCTTCCGCCCCTGACAACAAGTACATAACCATATAACAAAATTATAATAAAGTATTTGATGACTTAAATAGGACATAATTTCTTCTTTTATTGAGCTAGATAAAATCGACATTAAATTATTTACAAGAACTTACTATCTTTTAGTTTATATTTAATAACTCAAAAATATTGTTTAGTATATACTAATATAATTTAAAAAGATCATACTTAATAATATAGGGTTCACACACAATACACTTATATCAGGATGAAAAGTACGTAAGAGATTATCTATCGTAATTATAATTTGTTCATAACCTAACTTTCATTTTTATGTTCTTATTTTTTTTCTTTTATTTTACTTTATGTCTTTTTTCCCAACCTTTTTTTTGGGTCTCTCCATTTCTCACTCCTTCCAACATGTTAATAGACAAGTTTAAGCTTATTTTTTTTCTCAGAAAAATATTTTTAGTAAAATTTCTTTGATATAAAATGAATGTTTTTATTAGTTATTTTTTCTTATTTGGTCGGTTATGGAAAAACGTTTGCCTTGGTCTCTCGTCCATTTCCTCTTCTCACTCGCCACATTCGTTATTCAAGCACTCCAAGCCTCTCTACGCTACCAGACCTTTTTGCCTCTCCAGGTTCACCTTCTTTCTCGGTATGTTCACATGCAAATATGCGCAATAATACTTCTGGACAGCAGTGGCACTGTATATTGGAGTAACTTTGTATGTCACTGATGCTAATTAAGTTAATTAGTTTCAAAAGTTTGCTTAACTGATCTGACTTTTGTCTCTTTTTCTTCATCTTATTAACTGTTCTCTTCCTGCTGTCTCTTAATCATGCATTTCTGAATACTTTGTTTTCAATTGTTAATTTTATCTGATTGAATCATAACGTGCTTTGGTTTGTTTGGTGCCGGTATAGTACACACAGTGATACTACCAAGAAGTGTATTTTTATGAGTCGCATGATATTTGTCTTCAGATGGTGCACTAATGTGGAAAATCAAGTAATTTGCATATTTTAAATGAGCCTGTGCGAGAAAAAAAATCCTGTTTTCTTTTGTGAGTATTTTCGAATTATTTGTTTAATGATCATGTATTAGTTAATAGCCACATTCCTAACCAAGCAGCCAAGAAGGGAATTACTCAGAGGAAAGTTTTGCTTTTTGTGAATGATTAAATGAGATGCTTTTTTATTGAAGCAAGTGATTCCTACCAGATAAAGTAGAGGGAGAAAAAGAATAGACCATCTACCCGTTGATTCATTAATAATGTGCTAATTAGTAATCATTTGTATGTGATTCTTCTAAAACTGACCTTAAAACTTGCATGCTTTTTGTCGTTTTAAACTCCCTTTTATCAACAATTGATACTAGGTCTTCCTTTTCTTGCCCCCTTCTCTCATGATAATTTCTATACTTTCCAGGAGAAAAATATTCTGATATCTATATGTCTCCCTATTTTTGTGTTTATTGTAGGTGGAGTTCCTCCTATATATTATGCATAATTATTCATGATTTGAAATTAAAAGAGCTATTAACTCCATAAACCAGAATACAATTTTCTGTTTTATTAGTGGTCCTTCTACATGTTTAATAGAACCTTGTCAGTTGTCAGTTTGCTCAGCAATGGAAAATTCTGGAGCTAGCACCTCCTAGGATTTACCTCTGGGTTTTGATGCAACTTTTGAGGGAGAATACTTTTCAGTCTAATTTGCTTCAAGATTTTACCAGTATCCTCCTATGGACGATCTATGAAACGCATAGGTGTATTGTATATGTAATCTTATGGACGGTCTATGAAACGCATAGGTGTATTGTATATGTAATCCTTACTATTGACACTTTCACATCTGCAAGTGGTCATTGTTCTCCTAGACCCCACTTGTCGGATTTCACTGGGTTTGTTATTGTTGTTGTTGCACTTGTCATTGTTCTCTTTTTTTATTTATGAATAGCAGTTGAGGTTGAAAATAAAGAATGGTAGTACATAACATTGAGGATTAAGAACGAAATGTTTTATTTATGCGCTCTTGTCTTTGCAAATTAATTTAAAAATTAACTTTTGTTGTCTCAACGCTTACGACTATCTTTTACTTTTACCACTGTAGAAGGCTCCAGGTTATGTTCTCAATTAGCCAACCAAATCTTCTTGCCAACAAGAAAAGAAGATACATACTGTCAAGTCATATTTCAAAAGGAAGTTCAAATTCTGTGAGCTTTGAATGGCTCGTATTCCCTATTGAGATGTCCAGTGTGTCTACAATGGTGCCATCACCTTCAGGTTCAAACCTTCTTGCTGTTTGAAATCATGAAAATGATTCTCCAACTAAATTTGAGATTTGGGGTCGATCTATAGTCAAAAAGGAGTTTTGTGTGTCTCTCTCTGTATATGTTGACGGATGGTAACTTATGGTAGCAAATAAACATCACTATTTCTTCACTTCACAGTTACATGGTGTTAGCTAGCATATGATAATGCAGGTTTGAGGGAATTTCGTGAAATAATGATGAAATTCTTACTGCTTATGTCTCTGAGGAGCCGGTTCACTCAAAGCCTACATTTACTAATTCTGGTTACAAGAAAGGGAATTCTACGGATAAGGAACGTGGTAGCTGGAGCGGTCAAGGAAATTGGAAGAGGACTGGGGAGAAACCTATCCTGGAAAAAGAAATCCAGATCTTTTTTGTAATCAGTGTTAACAGGTAATGTATCATAACATTTGCTTACATTTGTTTTATCGAAGGGTGTTAATTTGATTTCTACAAATTTGTTTCAGTGGAGAAGTATGTCCTGTTGAAGGAATGTCAAAGATGTTAAGTGTTGGACAAGTTGGGGGGGGGGGGGGGGGGGGGGGGCATCCACTGAAGACCTTGCAGCAGTATCTTGTTCTTGTTGATGGCCATCGCATACTAGAAAGTTGGGCATCAAATTTTTGCTATAACAGGCCTTGTGCCTTATATGCTGTTAGGGCTCCTTTTCCAATATCAGAATTTCATCAACCTGAGTATGTACCTACTTGCTGCTACAAATGATATTGTTGTTAACTAACACATCCGTTTCTGTTTGAATATAGTAGAGGGGCTAGAGTAATAGTGATTCCGTATATAACTGAGTCTTTTTTTCTCTTTTCCTTTTTTTGGGTAGTTTTCACTGTTAATCGACTTATTATCACTTCCAGAAATAATGCAACCGAAGATACACTTCCAGTTAAGCTGACACAAAGCATTTGTAGTGCATTCTTTCCTAGTTTCAGGTGTGTTGTTTACTCATACAGTTATATATAAGCCATTCTGAAATTGGTGGAAACACTTCCCTACTAATTCCATGACATGTTCCTCTTTTTATGAAACTATAGAAAAGCATCTCCAGGAGCAATTTAAAGTTTTTTCTATTTCTTGTGCATTTAATTTCTGCAGTGTATTTACCTGATATAATAGAACAGATGACACAACCTCTCTACCTCTCACAAGGTAGGGGTAAGGTCTGCATACACCCCAACCTCCCCGGACCGCACTTGCGGGAACATTCCGGGTATGTTGTTGTTATTGTTGAATAGAGTATCCGGGACAAGTATCTTGTACTCTGGTCAGTTAAAAGTTCTGTTGATTCGGGCACATAATGCAACAAATTAACTTCATATAATTGATTGGTCCATTAATGCAAAGCCTAGTTCAGATGCTAAAATTGTTAATGCGGTACATCTCATTTTTGTAATTCTGCTAATTTATATAAGCACTTTGAGGCTAATCACAAATTAGTGATTTTTCGTACCATATTTTTTATGTATTACATGTTCATCCAATAGTCAGCAAACATTAACATGATGATTGCAGGTTCCTGTTGTGATGTGTCCTGAAGATGGATGCTTCCCTGGCCTTTACTGTTTCAATGTTGTTAGTAAACTTTGGCTTTCTGATGGATATACAATGATTTTATCTTCTGCCTGGGTTAGCACTGTAGTAATACTTACAGTGGATGTGTGAAGGTACTATGTGTTTTGCTTCTCAATCTACTGAAGTCTTTGATTGTGCATTGTACTTAAGATTTCTTGTTTCTTAGTAGTGGCAAAGTGTCACAAATCAGTCCTCGAAACTCTTGCTTTTCTAGGAACTTGCTTTACACTAGATGGTGGCAACATCGTTAGTGGTAAGAGTCAACGCATACATTATGTTGAACCGATTCCATATTGCAATAAGGTTTTTTCCCTGATTGTCCAACCTAGATAAATCTGGTGTTTTTTCCTCTAAAGTCTCTAACGGTCCTGTCGATGTTCCTGCAATCAAGTACGGTTTCCTTGTTGGAAAGGCATCTGCTGAGGCATCCTGGAGTTGGCTTGATATCTCAAGCCCCATATCTAGATGCTCTGAAAAGGTTCATCTACTTGTTAGTTCAATTACTGATTGTATCATCTGTTCTGCTCAGTGTATATTTGTTAAAATTACGTTTCAGATATTTAACTGTCCATCTTTGCTGCTTACAGGTTGTATCTTTGCTGTAATCCACCACCAATATGGTATCATGAAGATACCTGTCAAGGATCTCGCTGAGAACCTGAGTAAAGGTTGGTGTTTTAACTTTCAAGTATGATGAGAGATCTATGTATTTTGTTAAAGAGGCCAACTTCTTACCATAACCTTATGCACTCATGTTTACTGTTCTCTGATCTATATCTGGTACTCATAGTGAGATTTGAATACTAAAGTTAAAACACATGCTCCTGGTGATCGTTTTGTTTGTAGAAAATCCAAATCTCCTAGTGGAGAGGAGGACCAGTTCTAGTATATGACTTGGAAAACCAAAAATATTTAAGTTTTCAACTTTACATCTATTCTTACTGTTTGTAGAGTAATTCAGTCTCTAACTCATAAATTCTGAGGAGCTACCGGACTAAAGCCTCTGATTACTTAAAGTTATGCCTCATTTTAGCGGTCATTCCAGCACCCTACTAACGAAAAATTCTGCTTTTCTGATAACATTATGAAGAAGAAGGGCAGCCTGGTGCACTAAGCTCTCGCCATGGGCAGGGTCCGAGGAAGAGCCGGACCACAAGGGTCTATTGTACGCAGCCTTATCCTGCATTTCTGCAAGACGCGTCTTCCACGACTTGAACCCGTGACCTCCTGATCACATGACAACAGCTTTACCAGTTTCGCCAAGCCTCTGATTACTTAAAGTTATGCCTCATTTTAGCGGTCATTCCAGCACCTACTAACAAAAATCTGCTTTCTGATTAGATTATGAAGAAGGGCAGCCCGGTGCACTAAGCTATCGCTATGCGCAGGGTCCGGGGAAGGGCCGGACCACAAGGGTCTATTATACACAGCCTTACCATGCACTTTTGCAAGAGGCTGTTTCCACAGCTTGAACCCGAGACCTCCTGGTCACATGGCAGCAACTTTACCAGTTACGCCAAGACTCCCCTTCTTTTCTGATAACATTATAAAGAAAGATATTTAATTTGTGTCTTAAGCAAGATTTTTCTGGATTTTCCTAGTTTGGAAGCTTAATATGATATAGATGCATCAGTAGACCTGCTGTTCAAAGATAGCTCAGGGATTATTAATTTGAAAAACCAGAAAAGAAAACAAAAAACAAAAACTGATTATCACTATGGAATTTGATACTGGGAATATTTTCAATACTATGGGCAGCCAAAAAGAAACCTTTAAAGATTTGGATAAAAGGGTTCTTCCTGTGTATCCCTAATGCTGATATCTATGCCTGTGCAGGATGTTAATCATGTGCTTGCTGCTGTAGATCATGTAAATGATATCGGACTTTTAGATCCATCTAGAATCGCTGTGCTTGGTGATTCCCAAGGTGGATTTGGGTTATGCACTTGATTGGCCAGGTTAGCTAGTTCTCCTATGCTGTATTGTCTTTATGGTTTCTGTCACGTGTTATTACAGTCTTTGTCTTTATGGTCCTTGTTTTCTTTGTACTGGACGAGGTTTTTGTTTCTTTCTTCTAATGGAATTGATCAAAAGTTCCGATACTATTTCTAGGTGCCAGATAAGTTTGCCCTCTTTTACAGCAAATCACCAATCTCACGCATCTCCAAGGTCTGCTTTCATCAGCTGAATCTAGATTTGGAAAAAAAGGCTTCCATGATATGTGTTTTGTGTTTCGTCACATATCTGTGAGGCCTTCACATCAATGTTGAAACTTAAAGTTTTGCTAGATATCTCAAGGATTGAAGTGTAAAGTGTTCAAGAATCGGATTAGCCGATCCTGTTTTTCTGAATGCATTTCCTACATCCTTGTGCTACTTGTATTGCAGGTTAAGACTCCTACAATCCTCTTGCTAGGTGCCAAAGACCTCTGTGTTCCAGTATCTAATGGGTTGCGAGTAAGATTTTATATCATCTTTCTGGTTCCAAATTTTTGTTGGTTTCACATACATATTCATTCTAATATTATATCAAGGGTCTGAGAATATATGTATTCATGTGAAGCTTATGTGTTTTTGCCTGTCTACCAGAAATGTTATTTCTTTCATGTCCCTTTTCATTTTTCGTTCAACTACATATCCATTCATAATATGATCAAATCCTGTGGAATCTAGTGTCTGGTTCTACTTCAAGCCAAATATGCATCAAATATCATATTCACTGATCAACTACTAACAACATATGAGGACCAGCAGTTTCATGTCTGCGAACGACCAGTCACTGTATTAACAAGTGAAAACTGTAAATAAGTGGAATAAAAGCTGGGTATCTAAGCGTTTATAAGCCATTTTTAGCTTGATGTGATCTCTGATGCAAAGTTTAGTACTGTTTAACTTTTTGTTGTTTCTATTCCTAAAGTGTATAATACCAGAAAGGAAATGCTTTTACTCTTCTTGTGTGCAGTATGCGCGGGCATTGAAGGAGAAAGGAGTTGAGGTCAAAGTCATGGTGTTTTCCGAGGACACTCGTGCAATTGATAGGTAAGTTGGTCCCAAATCTATGAAGGTACTACTTTTCTTTTTTGTACTTGACTTTTATGATAGCCTCACTTCATATTGGGAACCTTATATGTGTTTCTGTTGCAGACCACAGTCTGACTCCGAGAACTTACTGAATATTGGTGCGTGGTTTAAGAATTACTGCAAGTAGATAGATATCTATTCAGCTCTTCAGCAGGAATTTCCCCATTCCTTTATGCTGGTACTCCTTGAACATGTCCCCCAATCAGAAAAGAAGATTAAGCCATTTGTAAGTCAATTCAATACCTGACCCTTGAAAAGATGAATCATACTCTACTTAATCAGCTGGTTTCTTACTTTTAACTTTTGTCAAAATCGGAAACAAAATCCGTGGTTAAACTATTATGAATTAACCATGGTTGAATGATATGTGTTTTCTCTTAACTTGTGACTTGTAAGATTAAACTGTTTGGTTTGGTGCAAACATCAGTGCGGGTAAGTATTATCCGTGAGTCAAATAACTCAAAACCATTTGACACTTTGGACTGATCTCATGTTTATCTTGACTGCATGTGAACATACATATTTCTGTAGCCTGGGAAACTATGGTGGTGGTTCTTTTGAAAAACCATTTAGGTTTGCATGAATGAGCATTCAAACATTTTCTGATTTGTGAGCTATGCGAAATAATATGGTCATGTGTCACCACTTCTATAGCTAGTAATTAGGAAATCATTGCTGCATGTTTTAGTTCACTGATTGTTGTATGAACACAACATAAGAAACCATGAAATTGACTCATTCAGTTTCTTTTAGCAATATTAGATAGCAGCGGCTTACTACATAGTATTTGTTATATTCAGATGGAGGACGAGTTTCAAACCGAGCAAGGAATTGCAGTGAGACGGGAGGGGACAGATTCTAGAATATTAACACTATAATTAGTACTCCTGATGCTTTGTATCAAGAAAAAGTACAACTCAAGTATCTGCAACTGAAAAAGAGTTAAGAGGATTTTCATTGCAAAATTTGAAGACTGCTAGGAAGATATCAGTTCAAAGTATAATCCTAAAAGTGTCTTGAGTTGCCCCACAGTGTACAGGGCAACAACCATGCTTAACTTCTTCCCTTAAGACCCATCATCATACCATGAAACAACAATATCTTTCAGCCTTTCTTTCAGTACCTCCCAATGAGATTCATCAAATTCTACTCCTCCATTGACAACTTTAATCTCCACCAACCACAGCTCTACTGCCACTTCCCATATTTCCACCAATAATGCCACTCTCCCTTTTACCAAACCAATTCCCCCACCCTTTGTTCTCTCAACTCTATATCCTTCTTCTTTCCCAATTTTCATCACCTTCTCTTCAATATTCCCGACTTGAGCAGTCGTTGTAAACCTCATCTCTTTCTTATTCAATCTTGCTTCGAATAACCCTGATAAATCCAACCCAGCTGACATTGATATTATATCAAACGCATTCATTCTCCCCTCTTTTTTACAATCCTCAGTTTCAAATATACCTTGACTAAATTGTTTCTGATTTGACTCTTCGCCTCTCATTGCAGATTTCTTAAACCATGGAAGCTCCATTAAGTCCTCAATGCTTAACCTTGTATTTGGATTAGGATCGAGCAGCCGGTTTATTATACTCCGTGCAGGCTTTTGAACACAATCAGGGAATTGAAATTCACGACGATGTTTTGCCAGATGCAAGTGGGTTAAGCTGCTGTCATCGAATGGAAGTTTTCCTGCAAGGAATGAAAAGAGAATTACCCCACAAGACCATGCATCCGCCTTAGCACCATCATATCCTTTTCTGTATACAACCTCTGGAGCTGCGTAAGCTGGAGTACCACAAGCCGTCTGAAGAAGGCTGTTACTGAACTGTTCCGAAAGAGCGGCTAATCCAAAATCAGAGACCTTAAGCTGGCCTTCTTTGTCCAGTAGAATGTTTTGTGGTTTAATATCACGGTGAGCCACACCGTTTTGATGGCAAAAGTGTAGAGTTGAGACAAGCTGGTGGAAGTAAAACCTTGCAGTGGAGTAAGAGAATTTTCCGCGGCGGCTGAGCTTGGAGGAAAGATCACCACAAGGCGCGAGTTCCATGACGAGGTAGATTTTGGTCTTTGTGGCCATCACTTCATGGAGTTCAATAATGTTGGGATGATGGTTAAGTCGATGCATGGTGGAGACTTCACCGATGATTATTCGTTCCAGAGAGGCGTTCATGGTGGTATTTTTGTTCATAACTTTGATGGCAACGTCTGTGCCATCTTTTAAACAACGTGCATGATAGACTTTTGCGAAGCTGCCACGGCCAAGAAGGTGATTTAATTGATATTTGCCGAGAATTATTGAGCCGCTTCCACCAGCATCAGCGCTGTTTGTTCTTCTGATTTTAGAAGCAGCAGATGGTGGTGTAGCGGTGGCCATAATTGAGCCGGGGGGAAGGAGAAGAGAATAAAGAGGGAGGGCAAGTACAAGACACAAGTTTTATAAGGAGATTAGTTGGAGAGTTGAATTAGGCATGGGAATTGCTGGAGTGTCTGTATTATAATAGCTTTTGGACTCTTTGGTTTTGTCTTGTTTTTTAGTATTTAGTTTTAGAAGGGTAGGAGTCTACCAACTAATTATAATAAGTTGATAATAATATAAACCAATATATATATATTGTTGTGCTCAAGTATCACTCAATTAGTTTTAGTACACCACGTTTGAACCATAATTACTACTACTACTACATCTGTTATTTGGTTATAGACCGATTAGGAGTCTGCCACGGAAAAAGATGATATATAATAAAATAGTATGACTGGTAGTCATGCTCCTTTAATTTGCATGGTTTTGCAAGATGCTTGATTAACATTTGGTATTATTAAAAGAGGTTTCCATTATTATGTTTTCGTAATTATAATGGTCTGAGAGAGAAGCTGTCGCTTTTAGAGATTCCCCCTAGCTACCTCTTAATTTCCCATTGGTTCCTTCAGTCACAATATGCAGACTAAAAGCATTGAAATTCCTATTGTGCTATCTGCAGTCAGCATCTGATAGCAAATCATTTTGGTGAAATTGTTTCAGAGGAGGTCCAATAATGCTGGGAGACAGACGGGTATTCTGTCTTGTTTCTTTTAGATTCTTGTCAACTTCTTTCTTCCTTACTTTCTCCATTTCAATTCATTTGAATATATTTGACTGGATGCTTTATAATTTAAAATAATACATACATAATTGTGTGCTTATAAATTATTTTATTAAGAGTAATTGAAACGTTTAAAGATATCTGCGCTTTACTTAAAAATCAACGTGGCGATAGCTTTGAAGAAAAAATTGTGCAGATTTTTTTGTTTCCATTTGTTTTTCTTAAAACGCCAGTATTGAAGAGGATAAGTTTTCTTCTTCTTTTATAACAATAATATTTAAGCATATTTTCGCATATAATATAATGTTTAGGTTCGTCTGCAATTCCTTTTTTCTTTTTTAAGTCTACCGCTATTCATCGTTGCATATTTGAGTCTTACCTCTCTGTTTTGGTTACGTGACCTCTCAAATATGCGAGAAGAATTACGTTCATGTTTTAGGGTGTGTTTGGTATAACGGAAAATGTTTTTCATAAAAATATTTTCTTGAAAAACAAGTAGTAATCTTACTCATTTTTTGTGTCGGTACGTAAATTAAGGAAAATAACTTCTCAAGAGTATTCATAAATAATTTAGATACAATAAATATGAAGCCATAAACTTTCGAACCAACAACCTTCCGAACCCACAAATTACAAAATCTTTCGAACCGCTAAGCTTTCGAACCCATAAACTCTATAATTATTAAACCCGCAAACGTCCAAACACATAAACCTCTGAACTCATAACTTTGGAACTCGTAAAATTTCGAACCTGTAAACTTAAAAATGAAAAAACCAGAACTAAAATAAAAAAGGAAAAAAAATTGCCTCGGGGAGGGGGGGTTAGGGGTGAGTGGTGCAGAAGAATGAAAAAAAAGAGAAAATTAAATTCGAGGAGGGGAGGTAGCAGGGTGGATAGTGACGACAAGGAAAACAAATTGAAATCTAAAAATAAAAAAAACTATTTTTGGAGAGGTGGGGTGGGAGAGGTGGGGTAGGAGAGGGAAGGGGGAGGGAGTTGTGGTTAGATGTGAGGGTAAGTGGAGTTATTAGAAAATGTTTTCATAACTTTTTTAAGAGAAATTATTTTCCTCCAATTTCAGAAAAGTATTTTGTGCAATCAAACAGTGGAAATGAGAATATCTTTTCCGAAAAATATTTTCCGTCATACCAAATACACTCTTAGTCTGGAAGATTTGTTTTCCTAATTTCATCTCTGCTTATAAGTTTTCTTTTTAATAAAAAGAAAAATAAATCATGTTTTGTCTTTTCTCTCTTTTAGTTTTTCTCTTTTGATAAAGAAACTTTACGTGAAATAATTGGCATCATGCATTTTGCATAGGTGTCAATTTAATGTCAATATTGCGTGATCTAAAAAAATTCAAAATATATTTGTGCGAGAAGATGTGGTTCTCAATATTAAAAGTTGTAAGAGTCGTCGTTTTACATTCCTAACAACTTTATATATTTTGAATATGGGATTTGATGGAGCAACTGTCATAAAGCTCGAATGTGGTACCCATTAGGGCTGTGCACGGATCAGATCAGACGGATTTAGCATATTTCGGATTCGGATTTCGAATTCTAGAAAATGCAATCCGAATCTGATCCGAATTATATCGGATTGGATTCAGATTTTAAAGTTTGGATCGGATCGGATTTCGGATCTTATTATGCCTCAAAGTTGCAAATTAAAATGTATATTTTCTTTGTAAAAGAGGCAATGCATTAAGAAACTTTCATGTTTATACAATTATAAGAGTATTATGGTGCCAATATAGAAAAATCTAGCAATTGTAAAGGTAATAACTTGGAGGAAGATGTAAAGGAAGTACTGCCTATCTAAAATTAAAGTGTAGTATTTATACATTGCCTAATAATTTTGGATTTCGGATCGGATCGGATTAAAATATACCAATCCGAATCCGATCCGATCCGAAATCGGGAATTTTAATAAACACAACCCGAAATTCGATCAAATCCAAAATCCGAAATTGAATGGATCGGTTCGGATTTCGGATATTCGATCCAAATAAACAGCCCTAGTACCTATCATGTCTAATAATTGAACACGGATGAGTGACTTTCCATAAGTTCATTTGTACAAAGTAGTGGGCCACTACATTGTTCAAATTGTTCGAGCGTTTTTTTGGTTTCTTAATCGGTATCTGATACTCGTATTGGAGTCCGATTATATTTGAATTCGCGCCCTATAAGGCCCCCATTTGGGGGGAAGAACCCCCTATCAAGAATTTTTTCATACTCATGGCTCGAACCCGAAATCTTTAGTTAATGGAAGAGCAGTCCCATCTACTGTACCACATGCTTTGGTGGTGTTTGAGTATTTTCAATGTACTTACATTTGGCAATTTGCTTACTTGGATATCAAATTGAATTTTTTTCGTTCTGTGTACTGAAAGATTTTATCAAATACTTTTAGAATTCAGATATTCATGTATTCGTTTCTTCAAAAAAAATGCAAGTGTTTCACACCATATGTTTCAAGTTATGCGATAATATTTAATTTAAATATGTAATAATACTGGAAAAAAAAGATTTTTGAAACTATCTTTAACATGATATAATATTTTTATAATTATAAAACTTTAAAAGTTGTGATCTTAAACATGTTATAACCTTTGTGACTATAAGTTTCTTCATTAAGGACAAATAAAATATGTAAATTGATTGTCTCGAAATATAAAAACGTATCATTCTTTTCAAACTGATAACTAATAAGGAAAATAATACCACATATACTAGAACCGAGGAACGTAGGGAGTAGTATTAGTACTCAATAATACTGAATTAATAGATTATTTGTTTCAGTTTAACGTGATATGGTACGAGTTTTTAAATTTGACTTTAAAAAGTACAAAATATAAAATACTTTATTTAGGGAAAACATAATTTTTTTTAATAATGATTGGGCGTGCGTGCTGAATATTTACTCTTAAAAATGGGAAATGAAAGAAAAGTCACTAGAGAACCACGAACCAAAAATATACACTATTCAAATCTCCAAATGACCTCTAAGCAGAGATTAGAAAACCTATATATATCTCATTGAATCTTCACTTGTGGCCATTCACTGGTTCGAAGGATCAACATAAGAGCCTACTTTCATAAAATCATTTTAACTAAGATTGAGATTATTTATAGTCATGAGCTTGGATTTACTTGTGCTAGTTGAACTAATTACTATAAAATATGTCACTGTTGCACGAGAAAACTACTATTTCAATATGCATTATACGATCAATAGCATGACATGATTGGATTTAATAGAAGATTTGGAGCACTTAGTTGAAGAGTTAAAGATCTATGCATATTAATTTAATTAATAGGGACGGCTGCGCGCTCAATTGTGTTAATACTTAAAAAATAGACCGTAGCTTAGTATTTCAGTATTACTCTGCCTTAAAAGATATTCTCATGACCTACCGTATAAGGTGAAATATGATATGGCACGTGGTCATCTAAAGGAAAGACACGTGAAACCCAAGACGAGGATTGCCGAAGACCGAACAGAGCTATCCCCCTTGTCACCCGAAAGGATAACGTTCATAAATAGTGAGCCCAGTTACCATTGTAAAAGACACGAATCTTCTGGCTAAACTTACACGATATTCTATACAAAACTTAATACAATCTTACTTTTCCGCTTTTTGATCTCATCATTGTTATGCCCACCGTCATCTCTGTTGTTTTATCTACATTTTAAGGCTAAGTATTGTATATTTCTTCAATTATTACATCATTTCAGGATTAAATTAGTTTACTTGTCTAGAAACCATAAAAACCACGTATAAATTCAACGGTAGGTTTTACTGGTAAATTAAACACCTACCAAGCTGGAAACTTGCATATTTATCTTGAAATGGGAATAATCAGAAAAAATCAAGCGGAAAGGACAAAGGTAACTATACTCCCTATAATTAATTGTAACTATGGTATGAATAATCAAACCCCTTTTTCCTTGAGCTCATTGTCATTATCCTCAAGAAAAAGGGAAAACACAATATGGGAAAAATTAAGGATCTGAATGAAACCAGAATCGCATGTGATTGTAGTTGTACCATGAATATTTTTCTTAACGAGGAAATAATAATTAGACACGTTGATGGAATTAATTCGCTTATTCTAAGTAATTGTCCATAAGAATTGAATTCAAATCTTACTTTCATATGACTACAGTGTCTTTATAATTACTAGGGATCGGAGAAGAATATTTGTTTCAAACTTGTCAAGCACTCAAGGTGAAGGGAAGACACTGCAAATGTTAAATGAAGAGACAGAAATGAGAGAAAGTCAGACTTTCCGTTTTTCCCGGCAATGAACCACCCAATCAAACAAGGAAGAAGGAACGGAGGTATTTATACTCCGCCCAAACAATACGCTGACCTAAATAAAAATAAAAAGAACCAGAAAACTATAGCCCTTCAAAATTTTAATAGCTAATATTTTTATCCATTGACAGAAAATGACCCTCCGGCTCAAACATATTACATCTAATAGCTCAAAATGTCTATTTTGTATATTTTTTATATATGGACGATCTATTTTGTATATTTATTGTATAGTGACAATCTATTTTGTATAATGATAGTCTATTTTGTATATTTTTTGTATAGTGACAGTCTATTTCGTATATATTTTGTATAGTGACAGTCTATTTTGTATATTTTTTGTATAGTGATAGTCTATTGTATATAAGATGTACAATGACAGTCTATTGTATATAAGATGTACAATGACAGTCTATGTTGTATATTTTTGTATAGTGACAGTCTATTGTATATAAAATGTACAATGACAGTCTATTTTGTATATTTTTGTATAGTGACAGTCTATTTTGTATATATTTTGTATAATGACATTCTATTTAGTGTATTTTTTTTTATATATAATGACAGTTTATTTTTGTATATATTTTGTATAGTGACAGTCTATTTTGTATAGTGAGACTATGCATGAGATAAAAAATTAAAAATTTAGAAAGCGAAATACTTCAAAATAGACTGTCACCATTGGTCTTGATTTACGTTCTCTTCATTGATCTTGGGTACTCTTACAAGGGAAGAAATTAAATGCATGAATCCAAATTATAATGAGTTCAAATTCCCCAAAACAAAGCCCATCCATGGCACAAGATATTTCTAAGGGTGTCTAACGGGTGGGCCGGGCCGATTATATTTTTTCTTAACCGGACGGGTTGCGGTTACGGGTTCTTACCGGTTAATTGTTAACGGGTTTAACGGGTTGGGGCTTATCCGGGTAAAAATGAACCCGTGCGGGTAGGGGTACTGCCGGGCCGGGCCGAGCCGGGTTTCAGTCTTTATAATTTTTTTTTTCAAGTTTTTGTACATGTATTGTAATTTATATAAAATATAAAGTACAATATATAAAGATAACAATGATTGTGGAAAAAATTGCACTTATAAATTGCAAGTGCAACATGTATTTCAAATTATCAATTTTCAAATTTCAAATTTCAAAATTCAACTCTTACAACTTACAAGTTACAACTAAGTACTAAATTCGACAAGTAGTAAATTCAAAGGTTTTGCATTGCCCTTGTAAGTTCTTCATAATCAATATGAACTAATTGACCTTCTTCTGGAGTGTTAAATCAGATGGGTTACCATGTGTTAATATATCTCCAAGTTCCTCGTCTTCTGGGCTATCAACATCTTCACGTCCTTGATTTCTTCGTTCCGATCTAATCCAATCTCTAAAACATACTAAAACTTTCAAAGCATTGCTTCCCAATGAGTGACAGGTGTCTCCTAGTTATTGTCTTGCTTGACTAAATGCACTCTCTGATGCAACAGTTGAAATTGG
>MDKJ01330181.1:0-11001 GCA_005239525.1 Nicotiana knightiana | reverse complement strand
TAAAGTCCTATATTACTTGTCGACCACGTACACTTGCGTGTGCATTGGGAAATCAACCAACATATGTATATATGAGCCAAGAAAACATTAACCTCCTGCACTTAGTTAAAGTAATTGCCTATGATAACACTTGCAGTACTAGGTATTATATATGGTCAGTTTTCCTTTTGTCAACCTGAATTTCTTAATCATATGACGAAGGCAATAGTATTTCCTAGGATATTGCAATTTATTTTGTCCATAAGACTAACTTATATTTGGTTATTCATTTGCTTCACTTCTTTCCAGGAATATCATGGATATCTTTAATTGAAAAGGTTCTGTTGTACATTCAAACACGAAATGCAAATTAAAATTGGTCTTATTTCAATATGCTTCCTGTTATTAGAGAAAAAAGTATATACAAGACTATTTGTTTAAGTAGAAAAATATACGTAAATTCCAAGATATGAATTTTTCTTTATGCCTCGTTATCAAACTCGTGTAATTATGAGATCATGCAAAATGAATGAGGAGCTTAACCTTAACATACCTAGAGTAGGGAAAAATCTGTGTGATATTTTTGAGAAGGTTGCACCGTACTCCCTTAGAACAGCAAAATCCCGTCGCTATTTTGCTAAATAGTTCGTAGGAATTTATTTTTACTGAAGAACTCATGTTACATTATCTCATTTCTTAAAAGAGTCTAATAAATATCATTTTTAAACTTTGCATCTGTAAGGGTCTATTTAAAGACACATAAAAGTCATTTACAATTAAGCTTTTTAGGCCCCATTTTGCATAATGACTAAGCCATCCAAATCACACCTTATCTTGCCATTTTGCAACATAGTTCATGAGTCATCACTTGAATCGATGGGCTTCCACGTGTATGAATATAATACTTATCCAAAAGTTACCCACTTAATCCCGTAATCAATTCATTAATCCCCACTAGTCCTATAATTAACCACTTATCCACATAATAAATTTTTTTCTCAAATTACCTAGAGTGCTACTCTTTTGTAATATACTTTATACACCTTACTATCATGTCCATGTGGTACCTTGTATGGCACTAGCCTATAAATACGGGGTATTATAGCTTAGACCAAATTTTACCCCAAACTCTCAAATTTCGACGAAATTCATTTTGTTTGATTCGCTCACACTCTCACCTCCACAAATTTACTTATCACTTGTTTGAAATAGTACAATCCTTATAATATCCAAATAATCTTTTCCTTGGACTGATGTCAATTACCTTACGACCAATTCAATGTGCAATACCACAGGGTGCAACATCGTCGTAATTTAATAATGCGAAGCGTAACATCATCGTAATGTAATACTGCTGGATGTAACATCGATGTAATATTGTAGGGTGTAACAAATTTATACTGATCACCGGAGTCTGCATCATCTATTTAAGCAGAAGGATCTTAATTTTCGTCAGCGGATATTGTTGGAGCTTCTTAAGGACTATGATATCACTATTTTATAACATCCGGGGAAGGCTAATGTGGTGGCCGATGCTTTGAGTCGCCAGGTGGAGAGTTTGGGGAGTTTAGCATATCTTCCTGAAGTAGAGAGACCTTTGGCATTGGATGTTCAAGACTTAGCAGTCCAGCTTGTGAGATTGGATATTTTGGAGCCTAGTCGGGTATTGGCTTACGTGGTCTCCAAGTCCTGTCTTTATGACCGTATTAGGAGCGTCAGTATGATGACTGCCACCTGATCGTTCTTCAGGATAGGGTCCGGCAAAGCGATGATAGGGAGGTGACTATTGATGATGATGGCGTGTTGAGTTTGCAGGGCCGGATATGTGTTCCTAATTGGTAGGCTTCGGGAGTTGATTCTTGAGTAGTCCCGCAGCTCGCGATATTCCATCCATCCGGGTGCCGCAAAAATGTACCAGGATTTGAGACAACACTATTTGCAGAGGTGTATGAAGAAGTATATAGTTGGGTTGGTATCTTTGTATCTCAACTATCAGCAGGTTATGTATGAGCATCAGAGGCCGGGTGGCTTGCTTCAGAGGTTAGATATTTAAGAGTGGAAGTGGGAGCGTATCACCATGGACTTTGTAGTTAGGCTCCCACAGAATTCGAGGAAGTTCGATGCTATTTGGGTTATTGTGGATCGGCCGTTGGTACTACTTACACTTCAGAGAGGTTGGCTGAGATTTATATCCGAGAGGTTGTTCGACTGCATGGTGTCCTACTTTTCATCATTTCAGATAAAGGTACTCATTTTACATCGCAATTTTAGAGGGTCGTGCAGTAAGGGTTGGGTACTCAAGTTGAGTTGAGCACAACTTTTCACCCTCAGATGGACAGACAGTTCGAGCGCACTATTCAGATATTGAAGGACATGTTACGCGCTTGTGTCATTGACTTTGGGGGTTCATGGACCAGTTTCTTCCGCTCGCGGAGTTTGCATATAACAACAGTTATCAGTCGAGTATTCAGATGGCTACGTACAAGGTTTTATATGAGAGGAGGTGTATATCTCTGGTTTGATGGTTTGAGCTGAGCGAGGCTAGGTTCTTGGGTGCAGATTTAGTCAAAGATGCGTTAGATAAGGTGAAGTTGATTCAGGAGCGGCTTCGCACGGCGTAGTCTAGGTAGAAGAGCTATGCGGAAAAGAAGGTCCGTGATGTGTATTTTATGGCTGGGGATATAGTTTTACTGAAGGTATCACCCACGAAGGGTGTTATGAGGTTTGGAAAGAGGGGAAAGTTGAGCACCCGGTTTATTGGACCATTTGAGGTTCTTCAGAGGATAGGGGTGGTGGCTTATAAGCTTTCCTTGCCACTAGTTTTTCTAGTGTGCATCCAGTATTTCATGTTTCCATGCTTCGAAAGTATGTTGGTGATCCGTCCCATGTATTAGACTTCAGCACGGTTCAGTTGGAGGGTGATATGACTTATGATGTGGAGCCGGTGGCTATTTTGGACCGGCAGGTCCGAAAGTTTAGTTCAAAGGACATAACTTGAGTGAAGGTGCAGTGGAGAGGTCAGCCCGTGGAGGAGGCCACCTGGGATACCGAGCGGGAGATGCGGAGCAGATATCCACACCTATTTGAGACCCCAGGTATATTTCTAGTCTCGTTCGAGGATGAATGTTTGTTTAAGAAGGGGAGGATGTAATGTTTATAGCCCCATATTCACCATTTCTGCTTCTTTATGTGTTATTGAGCTATATTTTATGGTATCGGGTTGGTTGGTTCAGATCCGGAGTGTTTTTGGAGTGGAATGAGACACTTAGTCTCTTATTAGGAAGCTTAAGTTGGAAAAGTCAACCGGATGTTGACTTATGTGTGAATTATCTCAGATTTGGATTTTATGGTTCGGTTAGCTCCGGTAGGTTTTTTTAGATTTAGGAAAGTGACCGGAATGTAATTTGGAGGTCAATAGTAGAATTAGACTTGTATTGGCGAAAGTTAGAAATTTGGCGATTTTGGTTGGCAGTGGAAAATAAGATATCGGGGTCGGAATGGAATTCCGGAAGTTGGAGTAGGTTCATAGTGTCATTTGTGACGTTTGTGCAAAATTTGAGGTCATTCGGAAGTGGTTTGGTAGGTTTTAGCATCGTTTGCGGTATTCAGAAGTTTAGAAGTTTTTAGGCTTGAATTTGAGTGTAATTTTTTTTTGATGATGTTTTGAGTTATTCCAAGGATCAACTAAGTTCGTATGATGTTGTGGGATGTGCTGGTATGTTTGGTTGAGGTCCCGAAGGCCTCGGGTGAGTTTCGGATGGTTAACGAATCATTTTTTGACTTTGGTTGATGGATGATATCTCCTGGTGTGATTTTCTGGTTTTTCTGCATCTGTCCAAAAATCGCGGTGGTCAAAAATCGAGGTTTTCCATAATCGAGGGCAGAATCGAGGCCATGATCGAGGGAAGGTTTGAGGCCATGACCGAGGGCAGGATCGAGGCCATGATCGAGGGTAGGATCTAGGCCATGATCGAGGGTAGGATCGAGGCCATGATCGAGGGTAGGATCGAGGCCATGATCAAGGGCAGAATCGAGGGCAAGACTGAGGGTTGCATGGGCAGAAAGTATAAATATCACACTTCGCGAATTTTGGTCCATTCTTCACCATTTTTAGTCGGTTTTGAAGCTCCTGGGAGTGATTTTGAAGAGGGATTCAAGGGATATAAGTGAGGTAAGTTGCTTGAGCCCTAATACTCGTGTCTATTGTGATTTCCCGTTGTTTAATCATGTAATTAGTGGAAATTAGGGATAAATATGAGGGGTTAGGGCTTGGGAATTTTTGAGAGTTGGATTTGATAAATTTGATATGGTTAGACTCGTGAGTGGACGAGCTTTCTAGTTTTGTAATATTTGTCGGGTTTCAAGACGTAGGCACGGGGGCCGGGTTTTAGCCAATTTCCGGGTTTTGGCCTAATTTTGTAGTTTTTGTTGTGGAATTTGTTTCCTTAGAATATGTTGATAGTATTGTACTGGTTGTAAATAGATTAGGAGCTTTTGGAGGCCGAGTCGAGGGGAAAGAGCATCCGGACTAGGATTTCTATGTTGTTAAGGTAAGTAATAGTTTTAAATCTGGTTTTAAGGGTATGAGACCCGGAGACTTGGTATCATGTGACTGTTTGGAGGTGACATCCATGCTAGGTGACGGGCGTGTGGGTGTACGTCGTGAGGGATTGACACTTGGTCCGTCCCGTGATGCTGTGAATTTTAATAGCCTTTAGTTGTGTTTATGTTCTTTCCTGTCTACTAGAACTTGACTGCTTTCGTGTTAGAAATCATGCTTAGGACTTATCCCTGCTCACAGTAGTTATACTAAGTCATAGTGATTCTTGTACATGTTTACCTCATTCTCTGTTATCTTCTTGCTGATACACTGTAATACTCTGAATTGGTCTGTTTTCCTTTCTTTATTGAGAGCTGTGAGGCTAGAAATGTACATGATTGAGTGAGGCCGGGGACCTGTTTTGAGGTATTGTACTATAGCACATGATTTGTCCGTGCGGATCCTAATATTGATACCATAGCATGTGAGTTGTTCGTGCGGATCCAGATATGATATTCTATCACGTTAGTTGTCCGTGCAGCACATGAGTGGTCCGTGCAGATTAGCGCTTCGGCTGTACGAGCCCCTCCGGAGTCTGAACACCCACAGTGAGCACAGGTACCTATTGAGCGTGTGCATTGAGGGATGAGGGATTGCGTGACAGTGCCTGTGAGGTTTCATCTATTTCATTTTTGTTGCGTATTAGCTGCTAGGTGCCTTGTTGTGGTTGGTAGTTTATGAAACTGATCTTTTACTCATGTTTATCCTTAACTGTGAAAATTGTCAATTGAATTGTTTTGCTTAGCTCGTCACTACTACTCACTTCCTTATTTATTGATATTACTTGCTGAGCCGGTTGTACTCATACTACACCCTGCACTACATGTGCAGATCCAGGTGTGTCTGAGCACGACGATTGTTGAGTCCAGGCCGGTTGAGTATTGGAGACTGCAAGGTAGCTACCAGCGTCCGTAGGACCTTGTTACTCCTTCTACGTTTCTTTCTGTTGTATTGACATTTAGACAGTTACTGCAGTAGTTTTAAATACTTAGACGCTTATGACTTGGTGGCACCCTGATGTTTGGGGCTCGTTTCTTTGCAGTTTGTTCAAATTTAGCTTTGATTTTATGGAAATTTCTAATATTGAAAAGTCTTACTTAACTCTTATATTTAAATTGGTAGTAGTTTTTGGAAGGTAGACTTTCCTATTATCACGATTGATTCCATCACGACAGGATTTAGATTTGGGTCGTGACAGTACACTACATCCCTCACGAATAACCACTCAATTATTTTATGATTCCCATATATTCATAGAGTGTAATACAACTTATATCCAAAAGTTCCCTTCTTCGAGTCACCCTAAGTCTCAACCCCTGCAGTCATAACTGGTTCACCAGTACACCCCAAACCGAAAACAATAGATCACATAACCGTGCATTCAACTCCTTGATATATCAAAACACACAATAACTCATAATGCCCATACTTTACTACTGCCATAATACCGTAGTGAGATTCCACTAAATCCTTCTTGAGCTCCTGTAACGCGAACCATCTAATACTTCAAATTATCTACAAATCTCGCGTTCACCCTTGTAATAGTCTAGACATCTTCCACAAGATCCAAACTCAAATTTCAATATATGACATTCACTGGTAAAAGAGAACTCTCCATAACACATCACATGGATCACACAACCTCGGGACACCTCGCAGGAGATAACCCACCTTCTTAGCCTTAACTGACATCTTTTATGCTCTTTCACAACCACAACTACTAAGAAATCACTTAATCTCCCTGAGTCTGAACTCATGACACGATATGGAAATCTACTTCACTCTAAAACTGAACAACATGAGAGGTCCTTCAACACACCCATAACTCGAGGCCGTACGCCAAATCAAGGCAGAAATGAAATACCCAATAGTCCTTGCTACATCTCAAGTAAACTCTTCTCGTCACATTCAAACAACCTGAACACGTCTCGTAGTCACATCATACTTACCACATAGCCATCTAGTCGCTCATCGAGCCACATAGTCCATTCATAGGGACACTACCAGACGTATAAGTCCAAAAGAACGTGCTCACATGATCAAAACCTTTGTGCTCAAGCTATAGTCACCACATGGCCTCAAGTCCTCCTTGACCTCTTCAGGGTTCACTTCTTGTACTTTCGCTTCTTTAGGGAACTTTTCACCTTCAACAACAATTGGCACCTCAACTTGTGGCTCAACCTCTTGTTCAAGATCGTCCACTTCAACCATTTGTTCATTCTCCTTGAAGTACTTTCCTGATTCGAGTTGTGATTTCCATACAATCAGAAGTCGGGCCACTCCCATTACCTTTTGGATTTGCAATTGTGTCACTCGAGAGTGCGCTCTTTAGCTTCGGATTTTGCTCTTTTGATAAATCTCTCATTTGCATTTCTAGCTTTTGTATGGATGCGGTGTGTGACCCAACAAATTCGGCTATTTTCTTCATTGAAGTATCATTTCTTTATTGATTTTGCAATACTCTTTCAAGCATGATCTCCAATTTGGACTCACTTGAAGAACCTTCCTTCCAATGCGAAGAGTTCGAGTATTTCCCCTTTGGTGGAACATAGGGGTTTGAACTCCGGTTTGAATAGTTGTTGTTATGGTTGCTCCAATTACCTTGACTTGAACCACCTTGATCATTTCGCCACTGTTGATGGCCTTGCCCTTGCGGGTTAGGACTCCATTGATTTTTTGTCCGGGACCTTGGTAGGATTGTCTTTGGTAACCACCTTGAGAATTATGGACATAATTTGCTTCCTCACAGTCTTCATTTGACAAGGGTTGTACATCTTCCACAACATTTACCTTTTTTTGTGGCTTTCAGTGAACATGTTTTTTTAGTACATTGGTGTTGGTGGAAAGCCCGGCAATTACTTGGTCTCTCTCTTGGTTCTCCTTAATCATGTTGGTCAAATAGGGAGTACTGTATGCAATTCCACCCATGGTATCTTCCGAGTGCCAAGCTTGATTGTGTTCTGCCATCTTGTCAAGAATTTGTGTGGCCCTTGTGACTGTTTTGTCCATAAAAGATCAATCCGCCGCATTTTTGGAAATTGATTGGTTCAACGGGTCCAAACCCATGTAAAACTTCTCCAACAAGATTGTGTCCGGAAATCCATGATTCGGCGACCTCACTAGGTATAGTATGAAACGATCCCATGCCACACGTAGGTGTTCCCCCGGTAGTTTCTTGAAGGAGAAGATTTTATCTCTAAGCTCGGACTTCATGCTTTTTTGGAATCATTTGGCTAGGAAAGCACGGCCGAGTTGAGGCCAAGAGTGAATGGAATGAGGTGGTGGATTTTGGATCCATCTCGTTGCCACTCCAGCTAGTGAGTACTTGAATACCCTCAGTCTTAGGGAATCATCTGACATGTTGTTGTACTTGTGCATCGTACACACACCCAAGAAGTTTCTAAGATGTTGTGTCAGATCATCATCGGTAGAATTTCTGAAAAACCCCTCTACTTTAAGCATTAGGATCAAACCATGTTCGACCTTGAAGGTAGCAACATCAACTCGCGGAGGGAGAATTGCATTTTTATCCTCAATGTTATCATCTATATTCGCGAAAGGATTCTCTTCTTCCTCATACTCGGCCATGTTGACCTATCACACCAAGCAAAGCAAGTAAAGCAAGCAAAGTGTGATGGAATAGAAAAAGACGTAAAGTAAAGCACACACTAAATAGTAATTTCAAAACCGTCTTCTCCCGCAACGGCGCAAAACTTTTATACGCTCAAATTACACCTTAATAAATAGTGTAAAGCGGTCGATGTCAAATATAATAACCTAACTACGTTGGGATCGAATCACACAGGGAATTGGTGTGTAAAGATTACTTGAATAGTGTGAAACTTGACTTAAATCATAATTCTATTTTGTTAGCTAAAAAGAGTATTGTAATTGTGTGTAGTAAAAAAGACTATAATATTGTGAGACTGTAATTAATTTGATTAAAGAAACCTTGGTTGTGTCCCCTTCATTGGAATAATGTTATTGGTGTTAATATGATATATTTCTAATGGAAGGTCCTTTGATATGCAAATGGTTTCTAAGTGACTACTTTATATTTTCCAATAGTTGAGTAGTATTTTCTCTTTATGCTTTTTCCAAATATAAAATAGTTGCAATTAAGAATCACCAATTTATGCCAAATAGAATCCACTTATTGCTAAGCGATTCTATTAAACAAGGTTTAAATCCTTGAGTTTTTTATATTCAATTCTACCAAACCCTAATCTACTTTTCCAAGTAAAGAAAGAGTAAAATGGAATTAGTTAATGTTTTCAACTATCAACAATAAATGAAGCATGAAAAATGAATTAATATCAGCCAACCATTATATATATATTCAATGGTAAACCCTCATTATCAATACACCCATTTAGGATCCACAACCTTAGTATTTAAGACTAGATACTCATACTAAAATACAAAGATAAAACAATAATTAAAGTCATAAGGTTTACAAAAGTACAAGATTCTCTCTTCAAAAGCTTCAAAAATAATGGAGTATTCAATGCCTTCAATGTCGCCGCTTTTTTTAGACAAGATGACCTATAAAAATCCTAGTAAATCTATTTATAATGGACTAAAAGTCGGGGTCAAGATTTGACAAATATGCCCCTACAGAACTCTTATGTGACCTCATAAAGGTCGTTGATCATGTATGTGGTCCGCATAATTTCCAATTGCATCATAGAACTTCAAATCTCCAAGTCCAAATTTCATCCGCATTCCAATTATCTGGTCCGCATATCCATTATGCGACCGCATTTTCCCTTGCAGAAATGCTACGTAGATTCCTTGATTGCAATTATGCAGTCATTATGCGGTCCACAGAAGTGTTATGCGACCGCATAATGGACCGCATATTCTTCTCTTCAGTTGGCCATGAGTCTGCTTCAGTTCGCGGTGATTATGATTCCGTATATGACTTCTGTGGTCGCATACTTGCAACATTCCTGCCCTTTTGTGGCTTTTTTGACTTCTTTTCCATGTTTTTGGCTCCTCAATTCTCATGAACTGCAAAACACCAAAATTTATTAAGAATTAACTTAAAATGCATTTAAAGTACGAACTAATGTCTATGTAATTGGTGTCGAAAGTGTCAAAATTCTACGACAGATCAACAGACTCCGGAGGGGCTCTTTCATCCCAAGCGCTATGACAAGCCAATCATGGAATAAATCAATAAAACATGTTGCTGCGTGCTACCAGATCCCAAAAATATCATCACAATCAGGCCCTCGGCCTCACTCAGTCATCAATCTGTCCAGTCTCTCGGGGTCTCAGAAATCAGGAAAAATTAACCCAAATAGCGATGAAATAAAGTATCAATAAAGAACAATAGACTCCGAGAAATAATATTCAAGTAAAACTATGAATGAGTACAAATAGAAATTTAGCAGGTAAGTCAACATGTCACACGACCTATGTGGGTCCCTACAGTACAAACATATAGCCTACGCTATTGTGTGTTTTGATCGTAATGCCCATACTTTACTACTGCCATAATACCGTAGTGAGATTTCACTTAATCCTTCTTGAGCTCCTGTAACGCGAACCATCTAATACTTCAAATTATCTACAAATCTCGCGTTCACCCTTGTAATAGTCTAGACATCTTCCACAAGATCCAAACTCAAATTTCAATATATGACATTCACTGGTAAAAGAGAACTCTCCATAACACATCACATGGATCACACAACCTCGGGACACCTCGCAGGAGATAACCCACCTTCTTAGCCTTAACTGACATCTTTTATGCTCTTTCACAACCACAACTACTAAGCAATCACTTAATCTCCCTGAGTCTGAACTCATGACACGATATGGAAATCTACTTCACTATAAAACTGAACAACATGAGAGGTCCTTCAACACACCCATAACTCGAGGCCGTACGCCAAATCAAGGCAGAAATGAAATACCCAATAGTCCTTGCTACATCTCAAGTAAACTCTTCTCGTCACATTCAAACAACCTGAACACGTCTCGTAGTCACATCATACTTACCACATAGCCATCTAGCCGCTCATCGAGCCACATAGTCCATTCATAGGGACACTACCAGACGTATAAGCCCAAAAGAACGTGCTCACATGATCAAAACCTTTGTGCTCAAGCTATAGTCACCACATGGCCTCAAGTCCTCCTTGACCTCTTCAGGGTTCACTTCTTGTACTTTCGCTTCTTTAAGGAACTTTTCACCTTCAACAACAATTGGAACCTCAACTTGTGGCTCAACCTCTTGTTCAATATCGTCCACTTCAACCATTTGTTCATTCTCTCCTTGAAGTACTTTCCTGATTCGAGTTGTGATTTCCATACAATCAGAAGTCGGGCCACTCCCATTACCTTTTGGGTTTGCAATTGTGTCACTCGAGAGTGCGCTCTTTAGCTTCGGATTTTGCTCTTTTGATAAATCT
>ML391772.1:75758-196678 GCA_005239525.1 Nicotiana knightiana | reverse complement strand
GATGCTTTGAGTAGGAAGGCAGAGAGTATGGGTAGCTTGGCTTATATTGCAGCAGAGGAGAGATCTCTAGCCTTGTACATTAACTCCTTGGCCAATCACCTGGTGAGATTAGACCTTTCAGAGCCCCGTCGATTTCTTGCACATGTGGTAGCTCAGTCTTCATTATTGGGGGAGATTAAGGCTCGGCAGTATGATGATTCGTGTTTGGCTGAGCTACGAGAGGTTGTGGTTCAGGGTAGGACCAAGGAGGTTATTATTGGCGAGGATGGTGTTCTGAGACTTGAGGGCCGCTTATGTGTTCCTAAGGTTGATGGCCTGAGGGAGAGGATTCTAGAGGAGGCACGCAATTCTCGGTACTCTGTTCATCCTGGTGCTACGAAGATGTATCGTGATTTGAAGCAGCATTATTGATGGAGGCAAATGAAGAAGGACATTGTGGAGTATGTCGCTAGGTGTCTTAACTGCCAGTAGGTTAAGTGTGAGCACCTGAGGCCAGGAGGCCTACTTCAGCAGATGCCCATTCCTGAGTGGAAATGGGAGCGCATCACTATGGACTTCGTGGTTGGGTTGCCTCGGACTTTGTGGAAGGTTGGCACGATCTGGGTCATTGTGGATAGATTGACCAAATCGGCGCATTTCATTCCAGTAGCTACTACTCATACTTATGAGAGGTTGGCCCAGATCTACATTCGGGAGATAGTCGGGTTGCATGGTGTGCCGGTGTCCATTATATCAGATCGAGGTCCTCAGTTCACCTCGCACTTCTGGAGAGCATTGCATAGTGAGATGGGTACCCAAATAGACCTCGACACAGAATTTCACTCTCAGAATGATGGTCAGTCGGACTGTACAATTCAGATATTGGAGGACATGCTCAGGGCATGTGTGATTGACTTTGGAGGTCAGTGGGACCAGCTCTTGCCTTTGGCCGAGTTTTCTTACAATAATAGTTATCAGTCCAGCATTGAGATGGCACCATTTGAGGCTTTGTATGGTCAGCGATGTCGTTTTCCTATCGGGTGGCTTGAGCCTGGCGAGGCTAAGTTATATGGCACCGACCTGGTGAGGGATGCTTTAGAGAAAGTGAAGTTGATTCAGGAGAGGCTCCGCACATCACAGTTCAGATAGAAGAGTTACTCCGATCAGAGGGCGCGTGATGTATCATTTATGGAGGGAGACATGGTCCTGTTAAAAGTCTCACCTATGAAGGGTATTATAAGGTTTGGGAAGAAAGGCAAGCTAAGACCGAGGTTTATAGGTCCCTTCGAGGTGTTGAGGCGAGTTGGGGAGGTTGTTTATGAGCTGGCCTTGCCTCCTAGTTTTTCATGTATCCATGCTCCGAAGGTACCACGCCGACATCTCTCACGTGGTTGATTTCATCACTATTCAGTTGGATGAGAGGTTGGGCTACAAGGAGGAGCCAGTTGATATTATTGATAGACAGGTCCGCCAATTGAGGTCCAAGAGAGTTTCTGCCGTAAAGGTCCAGTGGAAGGGCCAACCAGTTGAGAAGGCGACCTGGGAGTTCGAGGAGGACATGCAGAGCAGATATCCACACTTATTCAGCACTTCAGGTATGATTCTAGACCAGTTCGAGGACGAACGTTTATTTAAGAGGTGGAGAACGTAACGACCCGACCGATCGTTTTGCGTTATCGGACCCCGTTCTGCTAAATAAAACTTCCCATAGCAGCTTATTGTGATTTATGAATTATGGGGGCGGGTGGTCCGGGATTCGGAAGTGTTTAGCTTTAGGAACATTTGATTCCTTAAGGTTGGCCTTTAAGGCCATGTTTGACTTCGGTCAACATTTTTGGTAAAAGACCTCGGAATTGAGTTTCGACGGTTCCAGTAGCTTCGTATGATGATTTCGGACTTGGTCGTATGTTCGGAATGGGTTTTGGATGACCCGGGAGCATTTCGGCGCCCAACATTGAAATAAGAGTTCCTTAGGTTCCTATTCTGGTTTGGGACGTGTTCTTGAGTTATCGAGGTCCGAACGGAATTCCAGGACCGAGAGTAGTTCCTTTATGTCATTTATGAATTGCCTGCAAATATTTATGTCATTCCGAGTAGTATAGGTCGGTTCGGCGCATTGTTCGAAATCAGAAAAACTTAAAGTTCCTAAGTTTGGTTCTAGGGTTTTTGAGGTGTGATTTTGACTTTTAGCGTTGTTTTGGGTGTTCCGAAGGCTCGAGCGAGTCTGTATTATGATTTGGGACTTGTTGGTATGTTCAGACGGGGGCTCGGGTAGGCCCAGGTGCCTCCCGGACACCACACAAGGCCAAAAACCAGCTGAAATAGCTGCCGGTGCACCTGTTCTGGTGTTGACTGCAGGTGCGACCCCCAGCGGGCAGTCCATTTCTCGCAGATGGTGACAAAGTTCCGCAGGAGCGGAGCCGCAGGTGCGGTATCCCCTCCGTAGGTGCAGGCCCAGGCTTCCCCGTCCATTTCCGCAGGTGCGAGACCACAGGTGCGGTCCTCGAGCCGCAAGTGCGGAAACACTGACAGACAGTGTTTCTTAAATACGGGATTCTTCATTATTTCTTCATTTCTCCCTCCATTAGAACACCTTGATATCTTGGGAAAAGGGCTCAATGACCCAACCACTGAAAGGTAAGTAAATTCTATCTTAAAGTGGTTAATGCATGCATTCTTAGTAGGATTTAACTACTTAATTAGTGGAAAATTTACGAATTTGGGTAGTAACCTAGTGCCTTCAAGAATTTAAAAAATTACCCGTCAATTAGCTATGAAATCTAAAAATCATGTATTAATGATTTTTAGGCTATGGGTGAGTGTTTCCTTCGAAAATATTTGGAATCCGAGCATGCGGACCCGGGGTTGGATCTTAGGATTTCTTCAAGAATGGCAAATTTGACTTAGTAGTAGGAGTATTTTCATACTTTGACCATAAATTGATGATTTTGTATAACATTTGGCTAGTTTCGAGTCCTCGGGTGTAGAGTTCGGACTTTTGGGCGCGTTCTTGGTCCGGGAGTAGCTTCGACACGAGGTGAGTCTCCTTTTTAACCTTGTAAGGGGAAAACTTTCCCCCTAGGTGATTTAAATGCTATATATGATAATTGTGGGGGCTACGTACGTACAAAATGATGAGAGTTTGTACGTAGTGGCTATTATTGTTATGTCCGGGTAGTTAGGCCTACACCATGCCTTATGTTTTCCTTGAAATGAACTATATGCTTAGTGAATTAATGTTACATGCAGCTTGTTTCCCTGAGATCATGGAATTAAAGAAATTTTAAGGATTTGATCACGAAGAGTAATTTATAAAGAACAAATGTGTGGATTGTGTGTGCATGTGACCGCTTCGCAATTTACATTCCGCGAGCGGAGTATTATTTTCCCCACCCTCATGGGAGCGGGCCTTATGCCACGGCGAGATTGAAAGATATATATTATGTTTCGGGCCGTTCGACCCTCGGCAGTGCACAGATATGATCATTACGATGGCTCAGGCCGGTTGTCCTTATCCTGTATAAGCATGTTAAATTGTTAAGAATTCTTTTATGGATTTTGAGTGTTAAGATATATATTTTTAAAGGAATGAAAAGCATAATGAAGTAGAAATTGTATATTTACTTCCAGTATTTATTTGAATTGTGTTATTTTAAATGTTTACTGCTTTTATCATCCTTGTATGTCCGTTACTGATGTTATATCTTGCTAATCATTTTGTTGGACCTTAGTGAGTGTCAAGTCGACCTCTCGTCACTGCCTCTTCGAGGTTAGGCGGGATACTCACTGGGTACATATTTGTTTATGTACTCATGCTGCACTTCTGTATTTAATTGTACAGGTTCTAAGGCTGGTGCATCTGGTTATCAAAACGGAGCTCGATTCTGATCTTAGTTGGACCCGACTTCACGGTGAGCTGCTTCTTCTGACGATACTCGGCAGCACCATGGAGTTTTCTTTTTCTTATTTCCCGTCTATTTCTTTCAGACATTGGGATTGTATATTATGTTTTGTATATTCTGTTAGTATGTCCGTAGGACTTGTGGCACTAGTTCCTGGCACACACGTAGTTGTTATTTTCGTTTGCGGGTCTCTCTCTCTCTCTCTATATATATATATATATATATATTGGCTCATTCTTCTTTTTTGAATGCTTTTGGTAAAAATGGCTTGCTATCTTTTTTAATTAATGTTTTGAACTTTAAAACTTGGCACGTATTGGGATGTTTAACCAATCATGGGAGGAATCCTTAGTAATTTAAGTGTGGGCTTGCCTAACCCTGATGTTGGGCGCCATCACGACCTGAGTTAGTAATTTGGGTCGTGGCAGTTACGACATGTCTGAATCGTCGGTTTTGGTTTTCAGGTGATTCAGAATTGGCTTGGAAGAATGAATTTCAAGTAGCGGTGCGCGTTCGGGCAGTTCGGATTGCATGTAAAAAATTTGGTTTAGATTTTCGATTTTGGATTGAAGAAATTACAATCCAAATCCAATCCAAATAAGTTCAAATTGGATCATATTTTTAAGTTCGGTTTCAGATTAATTTTGGATATTTTGGATTTTCGGTTTTGAGCTTATAAGTTGAGATATTTCTTCTTCTTACAAAAATAAATATCCAAATAAAGTACTCATGTAAGATTTCTTGAAAAGTTTCTCATTCTCACCCGCAATCATCCAAATGAAGTTTTCAAGTAATAAAATTATTATAAAAATACAGTAGAGACATTAATACGGCAGATAAGAAGTAAAAATAGTAAAACCATATCGAAATAGAAAGTATTCTCACTGTTACTAGTAATTAATATTGAATATATGAAATAATATCTAATGCATAGGGTATTGAACTTATTACTATTGACATATGGATAATGGACTAAATATAAAGTATAAGATTTTCAGATTTTTGGATATCTAGAAATTTGAAGTACCAAATCCAATCCGAAATTCAAAAATTTTAAAAATTAAATCCAAAATCCAAACCAAAAATCCAAAAAATTCAGATTTCGGTTTGGATTTCGGATTTGCCCAAACTAAACCCACCCCTAATTTCATGTTCGAAACTTTAAGTGGGAAGAGTTGACCATGATTTCCTTTTTGAGTATTTGACCTCGGATCAAAGTTTTGATGATTCTGTTACGTCCGGATGGTGATTTTAGACTTGGGCGTATGCGTGGATTTTCATTTGGTTATCTCTAGAAGGTTTTGACTATAATTGACGAAAGTTTGATATGTTCATAAGTTTGACCGGAAGTTCACTTTGATGATATCAGGTTTGGATTGTGGTTCCAAGAATTTTAATAGCTTCGTTATATAATTTGGGACTTGTGCGCAAAATTTGAGTTCATTCCTAGCTGATTTGATATAGTTCGGCACAAGGTTTGGAAGTTGAAATTTAAAAAGTTCATTAAGTTTGGTTTGAGGCGCGATTCATGGTTTTGACGTTTTTACAGGTGATTTGAGGCATCGTGTAGGTTCATGTTATGTTATGGTGCTTGTGGGCATGTTAGGACGGGGTTCCGAGGGGCTCGGGCGTGTTTCAGATCGATTTCGGATCATTTTTCTACATATTTTCATTGTTGGTTTCTGCTGGTGACTGGTTCCCCAACTGTTCTTCGCGATCGGGATGATGGAGGTAAGATCACGTTGGGGAAAATTGGAGATGGGTATCTTCTTCTTCGGCGTTAGCGAATATTCTTCCGCGTTCACGTAGGTTACTGGAGCTTGAGCATCACGTTCACGCAAGTGTATACGCGTTCGCGCGGTGTAGTGCTAGGTTGGGCAGGTCTTCATGACTTCTTCATCACGTTCGTGTACTTGGGGCCGTGTTAGCGTAGAAATTCTTCGAGGCCGAGCATTTTTTGTTTCGCGATCGCGTAGAGTATTTCAGGGGCAGTGCCTTTTCTTTTTCGTGATCGCGATGGTATTTCCACGATCGCGATTCATTAATTCGTCCAGTAATTATGTGTACTCTATTTTCGGCGGTTTCAGCCATTTTTACATATTTGGATATATGGAGCTCGGATTGAAGCGATTTTTTAAGCGATTTTCACCACATGGATTGGAGTAAGTATTCTCTACTCAGTCTTGATTATATTTCATGAATCTACCTTCATTTTTGACAATTGGTTGATGATTTCAAAAGAGAAATTGGTGGTTTTTGTATGAAATTTCATAAAAAGATTTTTTTGAGTTTTGAACATCGATTTGGAGTCGGATGTAAATGAAACAAGTATGGTTGGACTCGTAATTGAATGAGTTATCAGATTTTATAAGTTTTTCGGATTCTGAGGTGCGAGCCCGGATTTGACTTTTTTGTTGACTTTGGGGATTTTTATTAAAGATTCGACCTTTATCGATTGAGTTTATTTCCTTTGGCATTATTTGATGTTCTTGAGTTGCTTTTGGCTAGTTTTGAGCCGTTCAGAGGTGTTTTTAGAGTGTTGTTTGGCATGCTCGATAATTGTCTTGGCTTGTTTGAGGTAAGTATCCTATTTAAACTTGGTTGAGGCCATAGTTTCCTGAATTATTTGTGATAAATACATGATATGGGTGCACACATGCGTGGAATATGAAACCATGTGCTGACACCGGGGGTATTTATCCATGCCCAGGTCGTGTTTAGGCAATGATAAGCCTAAATTTAACTGTTAAGCTTTAAGCTATGATGTTTCTCATATTTGTAACATATTGTGAACTATTTGAGCCGTGTTTGAGGCTACATAGAGGTTTAACCCTGAATGAACTTCGTAAATGCTATTCTATTATGAAATTACCAATTTGAGCTATGATAGCACATTTTGCACATGCCTACACTTTAGAATATCTTTTATACCAGTCCAGGAGCATGATAATTTGTATTCATTTATCACATACATAAATTCTTGTTTATTTACTCTTGTGTGATATGATTGGACTGGATGCATGTGACTACGCTGCGTGAATTGTGATGATATGCTAGTGACCATGCTGTGCAGATTATGTTGTTATGCCTGTGACCATGCCGGGGGATCGTGATGGTATGCATGTGACCATGCCATGCAGATAATACTATTAAGCATGTGACAACGCTAGATTGATTGTGTTGTTATGCCTGTGATCACGTCAGACTGATTTTGATGATATGCTTGTGACCGCACCGGGCGAATTATGATATTGAGTCTGTGGTGGATTATGATGATATGTTTGTGACCACGCCGGACACATTATGATATTGAGCCAGTGACCACGCCGGGTTGGTAGCACATTGAATTGGCGTGCTTGCGTGTGGATAAGGATTAATCTCCCTAGGGCTCACCCTCTCATGTTTCTCTCTTAATGGTGTACACGCAGATTATGAGAAACACATGGGTTTCTAGTTGATGTGAGCTCTGGGATAGTTGGTTACATTTATTGGATTGGGTTGCACGCTGCAACAGACTGATATTTGGTTATTGCATTTCATCTTTACTTGCAATTTCCTTGACTATTTATCATATCTACTTGCATATCTTACTTATATGCTAGATTGTTGATTGAGCAGAACACTTTAAAACCAAGAATTGTGAGCATCAAAATAGTTTTACCTGAGATTTCCTGATTTGATCACATACCTATTCTATACTTGTTGAAATTATGAACTACACAGGTGTTAGTGAGTTCATCTATAGTTCTTGTTTCTTTCATCTCTCCGAGGTTAGTTAGGATACTTATTAAGTACATATGATCGGTTGTACTCATAATATACTTCTGCACCTTGTGTGCAGTTCTTGGTGTTGATCTTGTTGTGTATGGAGGAAGCTGGCATTGAAGATGTACCTGCGTTCCAGATATGTCTATCACTTGTCATTGGTAGCTTTAGATTCAAACAGATATTGTAATTATTTCAATTAAGTTTTGTAAAAATCTATGTCTTAGTGGCCCATGACTTGTATTACCAGTCCTTGGGAATTCTTTGTTTAAAAGTTCGGTTATATTATCATTATTTCTCTTAGTAAATCTCATTTGAATTGGATTGTTGCTAATTGGCTTACACAGCGGGTTGGGTTAGGTGCACTTATGACTAGTTAGATTTTGGTTCGTAACAGTATATGACTAGTTGGGACTAAGCTAGCCTTTTCTAACAAGTAGTTTTATTAGGATCAAGAGAATGCAGAATATAATCTAGAGTCATTAATTTTGAAGAAGCTTAATCTTATATAAACATATATTTTATTTTTATTATTTTTGCATACGTATACATAATGTACAGAATTCGTCCTAGATTCGAAATTTTATTCTGACACACAATCTCGAAACTTCATAAGATGAATGAGAATGTGTTCATTTGGGAGCGGGCGCAGAAGCTGCTGCAGCTTAAGAACGAGCTCGGTAAAAGGCAAGCAACTCATCTCTAGGAGGTAGAGATTCCTTGATTTGGCTGCAGTTAATGTACTCACCTCTCCACTTACAAAAATTTGGAAATTTTTCACTTGTCACTAAAACAACTCCAGAGGCTTCTTCAAAAACTCCTAGCCAAAATGCCACCAAGTTTGCAGCAATATCAGCAAACCCAAATTTGTCACCCACAAACAACTTCTTATCCTTGAGCTCAATGTCAAGAACTTTATACATTTCACAAACTTCCTCTTTAGCTTTCTCTTGCTCCTCCCCTGTGCGAAGGAAAATATTCGGTACTGCAGTCACCTGCAAAACCCTCTTAACTTACAACAATAACAACGACAACACTACGTCTCAATCACAAGTAAGTTAGAGTCGGCTCCATTTAAATCCGCACTACTGCTATACAAAATTATGAAAAGTAATCCCAGCTCTTTATATTTTTTATTGACATTTAAGACATGATTAAAAAAATTCTAGAAAATATAAGACCCAAGTAAACGTACTAGCATCACTAAAACATTTTCAACTAATTGAGACGACTTATATAGAGATCTTGTGTTTCATTATGCCAAATTCTTTTCCATAACATCTGCATGGATTAAGAGATATTGTTGATATGTTGATCTGAACATTGACACATGACATGACTAAATCATCATATATGGAATAAAATAATATTCAAAATAACTTTAGTCTCAAATGAAAGTTTACTACAATATGCAGATAGGTATTCACCTTATCGTCAAGGAATTTAGCCCAGAAACGAGCTAAAGCTCGATCATAAGGGTCTTTAGGCAAAATGGAAGGGCCTTCAAAAGTCTCATCAATGTATTCAAGAATGACCATAGACTCAACAATGGGTTTTCCATTGTGAACGAGAACAGGGACTTTTTTGTAAACAGGATTGGATTGAAGAAGTAGAGAGCTCTTGTTGGCTCGATCTTCTTCTATATATTCATATTTCACGCCCTTTATCTTTAGAGCCCACTCAACTCTGTGACAAAATGGGCTATACCAAAAACCTAACAACTTCACTTCTGCCATCTCACAACTTTGGTTCTCAATTCTTTGCTAATTTACTATGTTAAAGAAATTTCAGTGGTGTTAATCTCTTGATCATTGTGGTCTTCTTATATAGAAGGAAAAATCAATGAATTGTCTTAGAAACCAAGTAAATGATTTAATGTTTCCTCTTTGAGAATACAATTTTCTAATTATATGTTTCCATATTGACCGAATACTTTTATAATAAGCATAAGTCCCAAAATATGAGGGAGTGGTTGAAGGTTCCTACTTTTACCATTGTTTACCTAGAAAATGGTATTAACAATTATGTTTGATTTGTGGTTCTAAAAATATGTGATTTATTTTAATACTAGTTGTTAGGCAATAGATGCTAAGTGTGAGTAAGAAAAGTAAGATACGAATAAATGAGAGTAGTGGTGTACAAACCAAATTGTTACTAGGCTAGACCTCGAGCTCACTGGAACTGGGCCTCGAGGTTGAATTGTTACGCTCAATAGCGGACAGTCGATGAAGAGATAACAATATTGGGGTCCTCGAGGATGGCCCTTTATGATGAATAATGAACAATAACTGAAGAACAGTTAATGAACAAAATAAATGAAAGTAATAAATCAGTGGAATAATTGTAGAGCACGTTTAGTCAAGAGAGCAGAGAATGTTCTTGTTGTAAATATTCATCTATGTTACAAAATGATAAGGGTCCCCTTTATGTAGGAGGGAAGGAATCCCAACATAGTACATGTATAATTATGACAAAAGAAATGCTATTGGTACAGCTACGTAATAGCTCAGTACGGACTCGTACTATTCTCGCTAGCCTTGTCGGCTCTAATCACGTGCCTTTGGGAACTTCCCGTCTTTCCATGATGGTCTCCGATTTCTATCCTATCTCGAGGTATGCTGGGATAAGCCTCTGATACACCATCTCGAGAGACACGCCTCGGAGTCGATCCTCAGACCCTGCATCGAGGACATCGAGACCGGGCTCGGGGCGCCACAGAAACTCAACAATCGGCCTTCCCCAATTTTGACTGTATACAGATAGTCCCCTCATTTCTTGGAATGAAATAACAAGGAACGATTTGAATTTTGGAACTATTCAATGCCTCCATCATTGCGTCAGTTATGTCATGCAAGCGATTGATGTGACAAAAAAGGATGCTCAAGAGTCACGTTCGCACGACTCTTGAAAAGACTCGAACTGATTATGACGGTTAGCCGCCCTTTGGCTTTTCCCAATGTGCACTAACTCTTCCTACTTCTTTCTTGCATTCATCTCTTAACTAGTTTCCTTCTTCTCTTCTAAAATCTTTTAGCACAAATGGATAAGACCTCCAAAACCATTCCCCAAGATGAGAAATCTACTTCTTTATCACACTCATCGAAAAGCAAAGCAGTAGTGCCTCCTCGCATTGAGGAGTGCATCCCAGGACCCTGTGAAACATCTTCCAATTTCAAGGTCGACAAGCCTTCTTCCAAACCGGGACGGTGTGAACCAATGTCCCGATATAGTAGCTTGATAACAGACACCGGGAAGGTGAAGACCGGTTGCCGCTGGGGAGAGGCGATGCAAGTGAAGATTCCCTCTCGGGAGGAAGACATAACGACACATAAAGCCAGCTTACTTAGTGTGTACACCTATCCATTCACCCTAGGTCCGGTAGATCCATCCTCGCCATCGATAGACCCTGTGATCCTCGATTTCTGCAGGCAATATAAAGTGACACTCGTCCAAATCCATCCATCATTTTGGCGCATTGTTTACATGATCAGGAACTTTACGAACATAGTCGAAGGACTGCCCTTTACCCTTGACCATCTGATTAGGATGTACAGTCCCCGACTTTATCGAGGCGGTCTGATTAAGCTTCAACGTCGGGCCTTGAAGGTTCTCTTTGCTTGCACCGACGAAGACAAAGACAGAGGATGGATGAGTCATTTTGTCCCAGTTAGGACCTCGGACCTGATTCCTGTTGAAAGGATACCATTCCCTGAGAAATGGAATATGAATCGTAAGTAAACATGCAAATTAAGTATTTTCTATTTTCTTCGGACAACCTTCCCTCGAACTAACTTCCTTCGATGATGCAGTTGTCGTGTGGTACCCTGGAGCGAACTATCTCTTTGCTTGCACCGACGAAGACAAAGACAGAAGATGGATGAGTCATTTTCTCCGAGTTAGGAACTCGGACCTAATTCCTGTTGAAAGGATACCATTCCCTGAGGAATGGAATATGAATCATAACTAAACATGCCAATTAAGTATTTTCTCTTTTCTTCGGACAACCTTCCCTCGAACTAACTTCCTTCGATGATGCAGTTATTGTGTGGTACCCTGGAGCAGTCAAGGATCTATCAGATAGGTTTGCCAGCTTGATTCGACATGCCCGTATGTTAAGCGTGTATGGAGACATGGACAAGGCCCGATGGGAGGCTAAAAATCATGGTGAGGTTTTACTCTTGTTGTACTTGAGATCTTTAAAGGAGATAGCCCTTAATTATATTTTCATTTTTTGTACCTACATTTTGTCTTTGTGCAGGCCTGGGAGAGGCCTTTTTGCTAAGGCAAGCCCCCTCTGGGGAGGCAGATATCCCAAAGCCTGCCAAGGATAAGAAGAGAAAGAGAAAATCACCGACTAAGTCCCCCAAACCGAAGAAGGATAAATCCCAAAAGCCTAAGATTGATTCAGCGGCTTTAACTTCGGAAGTAGCAGCGAGCCCCCGAGCTGGGGGTGAAGAGAAAGATGATTCCCTGCTAGCGCCCGGGAAAAGAGGAAGCGTGATTGCTTCGAATCTTGCTGAGCTGATGGCCGTTGAGCCGGAGGCTTCCAAACCAGAAGTTGCTGGCGCTATCCCACCTTGGGCATAAGAGGCTCTCGAGGGTGGGTCAGATGATGTCCCTGAGCCGGTTGGCGGCCAAAAAATTCCTCGAGTCGAGGGACACTCGGTAAATGAGCTCGGAGAACCCAATTCTGAAGCTCCCTGGAGCCGAGAGAAATCCCCAATTGATTCAGTCGGGGTTATTGATATAAGTGATTCTCCATCGGGTCCAACATTCTTTCTGAGGAAAATACGGGATGCCCACGATAGAGAGACTTCTGATGTGGGGGCGGCCCTCGGGGGAATGACGCGTTCGAAGGACTCTTTACTGGAGTTGAATAAAATCCCGAGCTTAACGTCTCGCTCATTTTCGAGGAGGCCGAGAGGCTCTGCAAACAGGTACACTTTCGTAGATTATGCTCAGAGTTTCGATCCTCATCTTTCTAATTTTGTTCTTTCATGCTTTCAGGCCGTAGTGCTCTACAATCAGGCCTTTGCTAAGTCTCAAGCCGAGTTGACCCACTATGAGGAAAGTGTAGGAGGCTCTCATCACAGGCTGACGAGCTCAGAGCTTTTTTTCCAAAAAGGGGGAAGAACTTCATGACTTTCGGGCTCGTTTAGAGACGGCGTCTCGAGAGCGGACTGATCTTGCTGAGCATGTAATACAATCTTCGTATGTTTTTATTCACGTGATTATCCGACTTTATCCCTTAACACCCTTTTGGGTTGATTTCTGTTGCTTGGGAAGAAAGATACCCTGATGAGGGAGGGGCTCAGAGCCAGAGATACTGAGATTCTCGGATTCATGGAGCGTGTGGATGCGATAGCCTCCGAGAGAGAGACCCTTGAGGAGAAGTTGACCTCGGTTGAGCATCACCTTCAGGATGCGAGGGCGGAAAGTAATAAGTATAAGAATCTCCATTCTGAATCGATCACCACGCTATCTGCAGCCAAGTTCGAAGCCGATGCCTCATAGATTCCGCTGCTGTAAATGCTCAAGCCAGGAAGGTATCTGAGGAGGCCGAGCTTGGACTGACCCGATCCCTAGAGCATGCCCGATTAAGATCTTGGAGGCATGCTCTCAAGGATGTACATGCAGGGGTATTGACTTGTCTGTTGAAATCGAGAGAGTGAAGGCCCTAGAGGAAGAGTCGGCAACTCTGCTCTCTTCCGATGATGGTTCAACCAGTGATTTGGCCAGCGGCTCAGAGGATGATGGAGATGAAGGTGAATTCCCCGAGGGGGGAGGCCGTTGGTGTTTCGGGGGTCGAGGGCCAAACTGTTGAAGGCACCACTTATGAGGGAGCTCCGTCCGGCCAAGTGACCCCGGCGGTAAAATAGGTTTTCATTCGTTCCTTTTTTGTGTAAGGTCTCCAGGCATGAGTCTTGCAAATATGCCTCTGTGAGATTTTATTTTTTATATATATATATAGATAAAGATCTGTGTTTTTCGTCATTTCTTGTCTTTCTTTGCCTTTTTGTAATACACTTTGGTGCTTGTCGATAACTAGTCTGATGTGTCGGACTTATAATATAAACCTCTCGGGTTTTTGTGCTCGGTGAGTAATAAATAGTATTCGATCGTTTAGGGTTCCTTCCTCGATTTAAGCTTGACTCGTGGCTATTCATCCTCAGGTTTTAAGGCATTGCCTCTTAGGCTGTTTTAGATTTGGCCATCAGGCTCTTTGCACATCGGCCCTTAGGATCTTTAAGTTGGCCCTTAGGCTCTTACGCATTGGCACTTAGACTTTCTAGGCTATCCCTTAGGCTCTTACGCATTGGCCCTTAGGCGTTTTAGGTTAGCCATTAGGGTCTTACGCATTGGCCCTTAGGCTCGTTTTAGATTGGGTCGATGTGGCCTCTAGTATGGCTATAGTATTCCCTCATTTTGGCTAAGGACTTATGAAGTTTTTGTGTTCGTCTGACTCTTCGACGGCTCGACAAGAACCTCGATTATGATTCAATGTGTGACGATAGTTGAGTACCTCGGGAGGTTTACTCGGAGGCTGATTTTTTGAAGTCTTTTTATTGAAGGCTGACACTTTCGAAGCCTTTTTATTGTACGAAGCTGATATTATTGAAGCTCCTTTGCTAATGTCGAGGGTAGCCTGATTAACCGGTTCTTTTCAAAGTATTTTCAATGTAATTGGAGGCCTTTAGTTTTTTGGCGGCAGTCGAACGTCTTCGAACCGCGTTAATTCGGTCGTAGACTTTTAATTCGACCGTAGTCTTTATGTGTGGCTGTAGCCTTTAGTCCCGGGGTGAGGTGACCTTGGCGTCTATATCGAGGGTATGCCTTTTTAGGGGTCTTAAAAGTTCGAATATATAGCTTTGACCTTAATATCGGGGTTATGACTTTTTTAAGGTCTATAAATTTGAGTATTCCTTGTTGAGGTCTTATAAACTCGGTATTGCCTCATTGAGGTCTTATAAGTTTGATGTTGCCTCATTGAGGTCTTCAAAATTTTGATGTTTCCTCATTGAGGTCTTATAGGTTTGGGCATGCCTCATCGAGGTCTTATAGATTCGATGCTCCCTCAATGTTGCTTCATTGAGGTCTTCAGAATTTAAATGTTGCCTCATTGAGGTCATATACATTTGGGCATGCCTCTTCGAGGTCTTACATATTCGATGCTGCCTCACTGAGGTCTTACGAGCTCGAAGTTGCCTCATCGAGGTCTTACGGATTCGAGTTTTTGATGGCTCAGTGAGCTGATTGTTGCTGACAGTCCCCGAGTTCTCGAGGGTTTCTGGCTCTCGAGTCGTTTTGTGTGAAAGCAGTAAACTTCTTTAAGGCATAAAGTGTTTTGATAGGAAAAGAGGTTTCTTAGATTACTTGATGTATGTGTACATGTTTTTCCCTTCGAAGGCTCGAATGTTCTAAATGGACACCGTTCATTTGACCGTTTGGCCCAATACAATATTCTCCTATCGAGGCCCTCTTAGGCGTAACTTGATCCTCTCGAAAAGATAACCTCCGAGGGTGATGCCCCCCAGTATTCGAGGCTGATTGAAAAGAAGCTTTGAATGCTTGTTGAGCTCTTCTTAGGTAGCATATAGATGTTGTCTCGTTAAAAACCTTGCCGGTGAAACCCTTTTGGGATAAAAACCCGATCGAAGGGAAAAAGAGCGCAACGCATTCTTTAAAACCCAAGGCTTTCGAGTCAAACGATGTTTCAGTGTCCCCCATTGAACACTTGTGAAAAATTAGCGTGAAACACAAAATTAAAAAGGGGAAGGTTATACCATATCAATAATAGTGTTTAAGCATCGATATGTTCCAATTGCTTGGTAGTTGCTCGCCTTCCAAGGTGCCAAGTTTGTAGGACCCTTTGCATACTACTCCGAGGACGCGGTACGGTCCTTCCCAGCTTGGGCTCAGCTCCCTTCGTTTGGGATTCAAGTGTTGAGGGTGACTTTCCTTAAGATTAAGTCTTCGATTCCGAAGTGTCGGATGTTTATTCTCCTGTTATAGTATCTTTCGATCCTTTGCTTTTGGGCGGCCATTCGGACCAGTGAAACCTCTCGCCTTTCATCTAATAGTTCGAGGGCTATAGTCATGGCCTCGTTGTTCAAGTTCGGTGGCATGTCGAAATCTGGCGCTTGGCTCCCCGACCTCGACTGGTATCAAAGCCTCGGACCCATATACCAAAGAGAACGGTGTCTTTCCTGTGCTTGTCTTCGAAGTAGTTCGATATTCCCATAGTACTTCGGGCAACACCTCTCTCCATTTTCCCTTCGCATTTTCTAACCTCTTTTTCAAGTTTTGAATGATGGTTTTTTGTGGACTCGGCTTGTCCATGCGCATGGGTGGTAGGCATTGATAGGATCCTTTTGATTTTATGATCTTTAAGGAACTTCGTCACCTTGCCGCCGATGAACTGCTTCCTATTGTCACATGTGATCTCAGAGGGGATCCCGAATCGGCATATGATGTAGTCCCAGATGAAGTCGATGACTTCTTTTTCTCTTATGTTCTCGAAGGCATGTGCTTCCACCCATTTCGAGAAGTAGTCAGTCATAAACTGAACAATTCTAGCTTTACCTGGCGGCGGTAATGGGCCGACGATGTCAATTCCCCACTTCATGAACAGCCACGGTGATCACCGGGTTGGTAAATCATTGGTTCGAACCTTTGGCATTTATCACACCTTCGAACAAATTCCTTGGTGTCCTTACCCATGATGTCCCAATAGTAGCCCGCTCTGATCACCTTCCGAACTAAAGAATCGGCACCGGAATGATTTCCACAGGTGCCCTCATGGATTTCTCGAAGCACATACTCGGTATCCCCCAGTCCTATGCATACTGCCAGGGGTCTGTCGAAGGTCCTTCTGTATACAGTTCCATTCTCGTCGAGTGAAAATCGAGCTGCTTTGGTTCGAAGGGCCCTCGATTCTTTCGGGTCCGTGGGCAGCTTCCCGCTTCTCAAATAATCGATGTACTTGTTTCTCCAATTCCACGTCATACTTGTGGAGTTGATTTCGGCATGGCCTTCTTCGATTACTGACTTGGATAGCTGCACAACATCCCTGGGGAGTACGTCATCTTATTCAACGGATGATCTCAGGTTTGCAAGTGCATCGACTTCACTTTTTTGCTCTCGAGGTATGTGGACCAGAGTCCATTCTTTGAAGCGGTGCAATGTGACTTGAAGTTTGTCTAAGTATCTTTGCATCCTGTCTTCTTGAACCTCGAAGTTCCCATTTACTTGGTTTACTACCAGAAGGGAATCACATTTGCTTTGATGACTTCTACTCCTAGGCCTTTGGCCAACTCGAGACATGCAATCATAGCCTCATACTCGGCTCATTGTTAGTCAACTTTGCAGTTTTTATAGATTGTCTAATCATGCCTCCCGTAGGTGGTTTCAAAACTACGCCGAGCCCGGACCCTTTCATGTTCGAGGCACCGTCAGTAAATAGGGTCCATACCCCTGATAATGTGCTCATCTTTAGTAAAAACTATATCTCTACCTCGGGCACAAGGGCGGGCGTAAAGTCGGCCACGAAGCCCGCCAAAATTTGGGACTTTATAGGTGTTCGGGTTTGATACTCGATATCATACCCTCCGAGTTTAATGGCCCATTTGGCCAATCGACCCGATAATTCGGGCTTATGCAAGATGGTTCTAAGAGGATATGTTGATAAAACACATATACAACGGCATTGAGAGTAAGGCTTCAATTTTTGAGATGCACTTATTAATGAAAGAGTTAATTTTTCTAAGTGTGGATACCTAGTCTCAGCATCTCCCAGGGTCCGACTTACGTAATAGACAGGGAATTATGTTCCTTGTTCTTCCCGAACCAGCACACCACTTAACGCTACTTCGGATATGACTAGATATAAGTACAACGTTTCATCCTCCTTCGGAGTGTGGAGTAAGGGCGGGCTCGATAGATACCGCTTCAATTCTTCTAAGGCATGTTGACATTCCGGATTCCACTCGAAGCTATTTTTCTTTTTGAGTAAGGAGAAGAAATGATGACTCATGTCTGATGACCTCGACATGAATCGGCTAAGGCCGCTATTCGCCCGGTCAGCCGCTGTACGGCCTTTACATTGTTTACCACCGTGATTTCTTCGATGGCCTTGATCTTGTCGGGGTTGATCTCGATCCACCTGTTCGACACCATGAAGCCTAAAAACTTGCCCGAACCTACCTCGAAGGCACATTTCTTGGGGGTGAGCTTCATGTTGTAGCTTCTAAGGATATCGAATGTTCCCTGCAAATTAGTCAAATGGTCCTCTGTGCAAAGGGATTTAACTATCATGTCGTCAATCTAAACCTCCATGGATTTGCCTATTTGATGTTCAAACATCTTGTTAACTAGGGTTGACACGTGGCTCCTGCATTTTTTAGCCCGATGGACATTACATTGTAGCAGTATGTACCATACTTCGTGATGAACGAATTCTTTTCCCTATCCTCTAGGTTCATTTGAATTTGATTATACCCGGAGTAAGCGTCGAGAAAGGTGAGGATCTCGTGGCCGGCCGTGGCATCGATCAAGCTATCAATGTTGGGAAACGGGAATGAGTCTTTAGGGCATGATTTATTCAAGTCTTTGTAATCTACGCACATTCTCAACTTATTCCCCATTTTGGGGACTACTACTACATTGGCTAACCATTCGGGATATTTTATTTCCTTAATGGACCCTATTTTGACACGTTTTGTTACCTCGTCTTTGATGAATGCATGTTTTACCTCGGACTGAGGTCTTCTTTTTTGCTTCACCGGTTTGAACCTGGGATCGACACTTAGCCGATGGGTGATTATCTCCGGCAAGATCCCTGTCATGTCTAAATGGGACCAAGCAAAGCAATCAATGTTGTTAATAAGAAATTAAATGAGTTTTTTCCTGAGTTCGGGGGTTAATCCTGTTCCCAGGTATACCTTTCGGTCTGGGAAATGTTCGATCAAAATGTCTTGTTCCAGCTCTTCGACCGTTAATTTTGTTGCATCTGATTCCTCGGAGGCAACAAAGGTTCGAGGGGTGAGGAAGTCTTCTTCATCGTCCTCGTTCGGTTGTTCATAGAATACCTGTCCCTCGAGGACCTGTTTGTCCTCTGGCTTCTCCGATGTGGAGGATATCGACGTTGATGCAATGTCGTGTACTGCGAACATCTCCTTTTTCGCATGCTGCTCTTCGTACACCATTATTGTCACGCCCCGAACCTGGGGAGGCGTGGCTAGCACCCGGTGCCGCATTGGCTCGAGCGAACCACTCTGTAACTCATTCATTTTCTTTGTGACTATCATGGGCCAAGATGGCCAGAACTCGTAATGTACAACTGTAAGTGGGCAACACTGTATCAATAAACTATCATTCATAAAACATGAATACATATGGGCCGTTAAGGCCTCTAACATACTATACAAACTGAACATTTGTCTACAAAGCCTCTAAGATTTACTGACATCAAATGGGACAGGGTACCGGCCTACCCATAAGTCTGTCGTAAAACTCTGACACGATGACTCATAAACTTAGTTGCACTCCGAAAGAGGTGGAGTCTTACCGATCCTTCGTTGAATGTCAATATCGTCTACTATAATGGCTCGTTAAACTGATTATCTATACCTACAGGCATGAATGCGGCGTCTCCAACAAAAGGACTTCAGTACGAATAATGTACTGAGTATGTACGGCACATAAATAAATACATAAGAGACATGGAAGAGATATAGAGTAATTGACTCAACATGTATGTCTGGATAACTCTGTAATAATAAATCACTTTTAGCATCGTGCATATGCGTATGAATGTCATGTCGTGCATAGGTATCTGTTTCATAATATCATCAGCCTCTAAGAGCATCTCATCATATCATATTGGCCACTGTGGGCAAAATCATCATCGTATACCAGCTGATCAGGTGGTGGTGTGTATATAACGCCATAACCTTTCCCATATCCCATATACATATATATATATATATATATATACATACATACATATATACGTGTATATAAGTCTATTTGAATATACATACATATACACGCGTATGTAACACCGTTTGAATCATATTTCAGCCACTGTGGGCAACATCATCATCATATACCAGTTGATCAGGTAGTGGTGCGTATATAACACCGTAACCTTTTCCCATATCCCATATACATATATTACATATATACGCGTATATAATGCCATCTGGTCATGGGTCAATGCACATGTATGAAATGCATAAGAAATACGTTAATAAGATTTTCTCAGAATGCAATAAAAATCAATATGCCTTTCGGATGAACATTATCAAATACGTATTTTTCAAGGACTCATGAACAGAAGATAATAATAATTCACATGGGGAATCAAGAATATAGACACCCTTAATATTCCTATGAATAGAGTAATTTATGAAAACTGTGTGTTTGCTCGTTTCTTCAGTATAATTTGGATCATGCCAAAAAGAAAGAAGGGATGGACTTAACATACCTGAGCCGATTCTCTTAACAATTCCTATAACACCGTTTATTGCGACAACGCGTAATGGCGGATCGAAGTAGGAAAAAAATCCATATGAAATTCTTGAGGTAATGATCTCCTTTCAGATTTCATCTCCTTTTTCATTGAATAGCACTAGTATAGTTTATACATACTCAAAGCTAATCACTCCCTTTTTTGCACATGTAAGGGAGCACATCCCCTCGCCCATTCTCTATTTCTTCTGGAACATATTCAAACGAAACTTTGAATATAAATAAAGTAGATTTTTACTTTGTGCACTAACATTGTATAGTTATTTTACACTATCAAGTTAGATTACCTGCTACCACGGGTAGTGTAAAAGAAATCCTTTATCTAAGTCAGACAATGGTAAATAGATAGAATCTGATAGTGTATTAAATCTTACACCGTTAGTGAAGTGAAATCCCATGAACTATTAACAAATCATGCCAATGACTTATTTCATATGATGACCAGCTTGGTACATATTAATGTTATGTTGCCACCTAATGATAAGATGACTAAGAGTCATCCTCTTAGCTTGGTGGCTGTGTAATTTATTAAATTTTTACCCACTTATTAGTTAATTGGGTAATGTCACGTTACCCAGTAATTAACCAATTTCCCGCATAATTTAAAAATTACCTCAAATTACTTAAAATAATACTCATTTTTAAGATACTTTATATATGATACTATAATATACTTTTCTAGCATGATCATGTGGTACCATATAAAATAAATACATACACTATTATTTTATTAAAATATTTATATAAAAATAATAGTCAAATTAATTATTAAACTATACATATACATTTAAATACAGTAACATAATTGATGTAAACATATAATTACAACAAACAATATCAATATTAATCAATATAACTATTAATACTATAATTATCCAAATGATAACCATTTATTTGTAATTGTTGACTATTAATATTATATAAATATTCATTGTAAAAATACACACATTTTCTCAACTTATTATTTTCCTAATCTCATATAAAGAGTAACAGTTTTAGTACGTTTAATTTTTAAAATGGTAAAAAGATAACCTCCTTTTCTTATAAAAAGAAAAATACTTGTGTCAACATTAAGAAGTTACTACATTGGGAAAAAATTGTTGTATCCACGAAAGTACTAGATTATTATAACTTGAATAGTTAAACAACTCCACTAATGACATAATACGAGACCTATACTTATACTCTTATGGATATAACTTGCTTGTAATAAACATTTTCAGTAAGAAAAGTCAACATAAACAATACCAACCATTTTTTAATAAATAAACCAAATGAATTTGAAGTCATAAGTCTGTTACTTTATTTTTCTGTAATCATATCATATAGCTTATTTCTTTACAAAAATGTTCTATTCAAAATGCCATATCAAGGATGTATGTGTGTGTGTGTGTATTTACAAAATTTTCACTAGGGTCTCCTTTGTAAATTAAACTAAAACCCAAACTATTTCTAAAGTATCGACTATTCACAATCTTTTGTACTTGAGTATCTCGTATCTTCTTCAGATTTACCTTACTGACTTTACAACCTCGCACCGTATCTTCTGTTTCTTTCATAACTTAACTTAACATATGTGGAAATTACGCCTTAAAAGTCTACTATGATACCTGCACCTATGGTGCATAAACAATCTGGCGAAAACTTCATACTGACTTCTTACGATTCAGCTCTATGGCACGATCTGGAATAAAAGAAGGATAACATTTCCTAAATGCCCTATAGCCTCTCAATTATAAATGTGGCGCGCAACTCACCGATAAGTGAGACTCTACTAGGCACGTCTTTGTAGACTCCCTAGGGAACGACTCGCTCTGATACCACTTGTCACGCCCCGAACCTGGGGAGGCGTGACTGGCACCCGGTGCCGCATTGTCCCGAGCGAACCACTCTGTAACTCATTTATTCTCTTTGTGACTATCATGGGCCAAGATGGCCAGAACTCGTAATGTACAACTTGTAAGTGGGAAACACTGTATCAATAAACTATCGTTCATAAAACATGAATACATATGGGCCGTTAAGGCCTCTGACATACTGTACAAACTGAACATTTGTCTACAAAGCCTCTAAGATTTACTGACATCAAATGGTACAGGGCACCAGCCTACCTATAAGTCTGTAGTAAAACTCTGACACGATGACTCATAAACTTAGTTGCACTCCGAATGAGGTGGAGTCTTACCGATCCTTCGCTGAATGCCAATATCGTCTACTATAAGGGCTCGTCAAACTGATTATCTATACCTGCAGGCATGAATGCAGCGTCCTCAACAAAAGGACTTCAGTACGAATAATGTACTCAGTATGTAAGGCACATAAATAAATACATAAGAGACATGGAAGAGATATAGAGTAATTGAGTCAACCTATATATCTGGATAACTCTGTAATAATAAATCACTTTTAGCATCATGCATATGCGTATGAATGTCATGGCGTGCATAAGTATATGTTTCATAACATCATCAGCCTCTGAGGGAATCCCATCATATCATATTAGCCATTATGGGCAAAATCATCATCGTATACTAGTTGATCAGGTGGTGGTGCATATATAACGCCATAACCTTTCCCATACCCCATATATATATATATATATATACGCGTATATAATACCGTTTGAATACACATACATATATACGCGTATATAACGCCGTTTGAATCATATTCCAGCCACTGTGTGCAGCATCATAATATATACCAGCTGATCAGTTGGTGGTGCGTATATAACGCTGTAACCTTTTCTCATATTCCATATACATATATTTACATATATACGCATATATACATCATCTGGTCATGGGTCAATGCACATGTATGAAATGCATGAAATGCATAAGAAATACGTTAATAAGATTTTCCTAGAATGCCATAAAAATCAATAAGCCTTTCGGATGAACATTATCGAATACGTATTTTTCTGGGACTCATGAACAGAAGATAATAATAATTCACATGGGGAATCAAGAATATAGACACCCTTAGTATTCCTATGAATAGAGTAATTTATGAAAACTGTGCGTTTGCTCGTTTCTTCAGTATAATTTGGATCATGCCAAAAAGAAAGAAGGGATGGTCTTAACATACCTAATGATTCTCTTAAAAATTCCTCTAACACCGTTGATTGCGACAACGCGTAACGACGGATCGAAGTAGGAAAAAAATCCATATAAAATTCTTGAGGTAATGATCTCCTTTCAGATTTCATCTCCTTTTTCATAAATAGCACTAGTATATTTTATACATACTCAAAGCTAATCACTCCCTTTTGTACACATGTAAGGGAGCACATCCCCTCGCCCATTCTCTATTTCTTCTGTAACACATTCAGACGAAACTTTGAATATAAATGAAGTAGATTTTTACTTTGTGCACTAACAGTGTATAGTTGTTTTACACTATCAAGTTAGATTACCTACTACCACGGGTAGTGTAAAAGAAATCCTTCATCTAAGTCCGACAATCGTAAAAAGCTAGAATCTGATAGTGTATTAAATCTTACACCGTTAGTGAAGTGAAATCCCATGAACTATTAAGAAATCATGCCAATGACTTATTTCATATGATGACCAGCTTGGTACATATTAATGTTATGTTTCCACCTAATTATAAGATGACTAAGATTCATCCTCTTAGCTTGGTGGCTTTCTGCCACGTTTCTATGGTGTAATTTATTAAGTTTTTACCCACTTATTAGTTAATTGGGTAATGTTCCTTTACTCGATAATTAACCAATTGCTCGCATAATTTAAAAATTGCCTCAAATTACTTAAAATAATACTCATTTTTAAGACACTTTATATATGATACTATAATATACTTTTCTATCATGGTCATGTGGTACCATATAAAATAAATACATACACTATTATTTTATTAAAATATCTATGTAAGAATAATAGTCAAATTAACTATTAAACTATACATATACATTTAAATACAGTAACATAATCATTGTAAACATATAATTACAACAAACAATATCAATATTAATCAATATAACTATTAATACTATAACTATCCAAATGATAACCATTTATTTGTAATTGTTGACTGTTAATATTATATAAATTTTCATTGTAAAAATACATACATTTTCTCAACTTATAATTTTCCTAATCTCATATAAAGAGTAAAAGTTTTAGTACGTTTAATTTTTAAAATGGTAAAAAGATAACCTCTTTTTCGTATAAAAAGAAAAATACTTGTGTCCACGGTCTTCTGAGCAAGGCAGTGTATCTCATGTCACCTTAGATGACATGAAACTTGGTGCTTTGAACTGTACCGGACACATTGACCGGGAGGATGATTTCCCCCTTCGTTGTCTCGCTTGCCATGTTGAACCCATTGAGGAGTCGAGAAGTGGGTATGATTCGATCAAGCAGCCCGAGCTGTTCCACCACCTTCGACCTGATTATGTTGGCCGAGCTACCTGGATCCACGAGCACACGTTTAATTTGAACGTTATTCAAAACAAAAGAAATTACCAATGCATCATTATGTGGTTGGGACAAGTCCTTGATGTCTTCTTCTCTGAATGTAAGAGCGTCCTCGGGTATATAGCTCCGAGTTTGCTTTTCCGTTGCGATGGACACTTTGGCCTGTTTGAACAGGGGCCCTTGTGGGATGTCGGTTCCTCCAAAGATCATGTGAATGATGTGTTGAGGTTCTTCTGGTTTATTCTTTTTGTTCGCCTCTCTTTCTCGAAAATGGTTCTTGGCTCGATTGGCGAGGAATTCTCGAAGGTGCCCTTCGTTGATTAGCTAGGCCACCTCCTCTCGAAGCTGCATAGAGTCCTCGGTCCTGTGACCGTGAATTCCATGGTATTCACACACCAAGTTGGGGTTCCTTTGGGAAGGATCCGACCGTGCGGGCTTTGGCCACCTGGTATCCCTGATTTTACCCATAGCTGATACGATGTTCGACACATCGATGTTGAAGTTGTATTCCGACAATCGGGGTGCCTCTGTTGACCTCGAATACCTATCAAACCCGGTCTTGCTCATGAGTCCCCGAGAACTTTCGCCTCAATATATTCCCCGATCATTCCGAAGTATATTACGCCTCCAAGTGTCTCTTCGATCTTTGACGTACAGTTGATAGCTCTCTTTGCTTGGTCTCGACTCCATTTCTGTAGACCTTGATTTCTTTGCTAGGAGCCTGTTTGGGTATACCGAGCCAGAGGGGGCTCCCAATTGGTCGTCCTCGACCCTGATCTTCGACTGATACCTGTTGTGCACATCCGCCCAAGTTATAACGGGATACTCAATCAAGTTTTGCTTCAGTTGTTTCGAAGTCATTGAGCTTCGTTCATTCAAGCCCTGAGTGAAGACCTACACTGCACAGTCATCGGAGATTGGTGGTAATTCCATTCGCTCCATCTGAAAGCGAGAGACGAATTCCCTTAGCATCTCGTTTTCTCACTGTTTTATTTTGAAGACATCGGACTTCCTCATAGAGACCTTGATGGCACCGGCATGTGCCTTTACAAAAGAGTCTGCCAACATGGAAAATGAATCCGTTGAGTTCGGAGGTAGGTTATGATACCACATCATGGCCCCTTTTATAGAGTTTCTCCAAAAAATTTCAACAAGATGGATTCGATCTTGTCATCCTTTAGGTCATTTCCCTTTACATCACAACTGTAGGCAGTGATGTGCTCATTGGGTTCCTTGGTCACGTTATACTTCTGAATATCGGGCATTCTGAAATACTTCGGGATGGGCTTCGGAGCCGCACTCGATTGGAATGGTTTTTGCACAAACCTCTTTGAATCTACACCTTTCAGAATCTGGGATGCACCCGGGATCTGATCGACCCTCGAGTTATATGTCTCCAACTTTTTGTCGTTAGCTTCTGTTTTCTTTTCCACTAATTCAATCCTTTTAGTAAGGTCTTCGAGCATCTTCATAATAGAGGGGTCTGCTGCTGACCCGTTGCCGCTCGATCTCTCTGGTGCCTGCTCGACTCGAGGAGCCATTTTCGGTGCTACTGTGCTTTGAGTTTTTTGATGACTCTGCAGCTGAGCAATAGCTACCTATTGTGCTTGTAGAATCTCAAAAATGACTTGCAGGCTAATTTCCCTTTCCTCCCGAGCAGGAGTTCTCTGTGCTTCGTGTTGGTCTCCTCCACGCACTCTTTCATCGATGCGAGAGCTTACATCGACATGTTGAGCATTGCGTGAGCCCATATCGACGGGGATTTGTGCTTGTGCCACCCCAGGGTTTTGTAGTGGTACACCGACACCTAAAGAAGCTGCACCGTTTTCTCCATGATCCTCAGGACCATTGTTTTCATGTGCATTTACTGAGTTAGAAATTTCGTGACCTGAAATCAAAGATTTTTGGACAAGAAAAGGTGTGAAAAATAACTTGTGTTTTTAGAAAACTAGCACTAAAATAATCACTATTATTTTTAGCCCCACGGTGGGCGCCAAACTGTTTACCTAGAAAATGGTATTAACAATTATGTTTGATTTTGTGGTTCTAAAAATATGTGATTTATTTTAATACTAGTTGTTAGGCAATAGATGCTAAGTGTGAGTAAGAAAAGTAATATAGGAGTAAATGAAATTAGTGGTGTGCAAACCAAGTTGTTACTAGGCTAGGCCTCGAGCTCACTGGAACTGGGCCTCGAGCTCGAATTGTTACGCTTAATAGCGGGCAGTCGATGAAGGGATAACGATATTGGGGGCCTCGAGGATGGCCCTTTATGATGAATAATGAACAATAAATGAAGAACAGTTAATGAACACAATAAATGAAAGTAATAAATTAGTGGAATAATAGTAGAGCACGTTTAGGCAAGAGAGCATAGAATGTTCTTGTTGTATTGAATATTCATCTGTGTTACAAAATGACAAGGGTCCCCTTTATATAGGAGGGGGAAATCCCAACATAGTACATGTATAATTATGACAAAAGAAATGTTATTGGTACACCTACGTAATAGCTCAATACAGACTCTTACTATTCTCGCAGGCTTTGTCAGCTCGAATCACGTGCCTTTGGGAACTTCCCGCCTTTCCATGATGGTCTCCGATTTCTATCTTGTCTCGAGGTATACTAGGATGAGCCTCCGATACACCATCTCGAGGGACACGCCTCGGAGTCGATCCTCAGACCCTGCTTCAAGGCCATCGAGGCCTGGTTCGGGGAGCCACAGAAACTCAACAATCGGCCTTCCCCGATTTTGACCGTATACAACTATTTTCTTTTCTATTTCTTCTTATATTTTGTTTTTGTATGCCTGGCGCCAAATTAAATGTTATCTAAGACATGAAAAGACTAATGATTATTGAATTAATTCATGTTTGTCCAAGACTTGAAAGACGTACGTAAGCACTTAGCTAACTCTATTTTGACTCATCACCCAAAGATTCTCTCAAGCGTACGTTATGCTACTTTAGAGATTTTTACGAGACAAGAAATTTCTAACGAGAGGTTTCGTGTTCAAACACTAGGAAACCAAGAAAATTTCTAGATTTGCTATAATAGGTCCTATTAGTCAAGCTAATGAATACCATATAAGGGATGATTATACCCAAAAAATAAAATTGCATGTGCGTCAAAGCAACCTACTTCTGAATTCTACATATTGTAATGCACCTTTCGTCCTAATTTGTGTCATATTATCTTTTTTTGTTGATCTCAAAATATCCTTTTTTTTATTTAAAAATAATTTAACTTCACAATATTTATTTTACACGTAATGAAACGATTTATAGTTACCCAAATGTCTTTAACTTATTTTAGATTCGACAAACTTTGAAATTTTTTTTTTTTTCACAAATAATTTTGTGTCCAATCAAACACGTACATTGGGAGAATAGGAGTATATCTTTTGTGGTACAAGATAAGTCGTCAGTGCAAACGCAAACGTCAAACAAGGCAACTAGTTTATTTTGGTCCACTTGCTTTGCTTTGTTGACAAGAAACTTATTCTAAATCTCTCACTATAGAAAAGAGGACTAAAACCACCTCAAATTAAAAATAAAAAAAATAAATAAATAAAAAATAGATACATATTCTTCAAAAAAGTAAGTTTTGAAGCCAAGCTAAGTGAGAAACAAAGTTCTAAAAAATGGGAGATGTTAGGTTGCTTGGTGTTGGTGGCAGCTCTTATAGTCGCAGAGTTGAATGGGCTCTAAAGTTTAAGGGAGTGCAGTATGAATTTATAGAAGAAGATCTACAGAACAAAAGTCCTCTGCTTCTTCAATCTAATCCTGCCCTTAAGAAAATCCCAGTGCTAATTCACAACGGGAAGCCCATTTCTGAGTCTATGGTCATTCTTGAATACATTGATGAGACTTTTGAAGGCCCTTCCATTTTGCCTAAAGACCCTTATGAACGAGCCACTGCACGTTTTTGGGCTAAGTTCCTTGACGGAAAGGTGAGTTTATTAACCTATTTTATGTGTGTGTGTCTTCTTTGATCGAGTAATATAATCACTGAACTTTATCAATTATAAAACTATTTTATATTATAAATTATGTGGAATAATACAAATGACTTGAAAGTCCAACCATGACGCGGGGGTATTTGTTTTTGTTTTTTTTTTTAAATTATTATTATTATTTTTAAATGCTTGTCGATTATCTTTTGCTTGTTTAACATATTGGTAGTCGAATTTATATGATTGACTTTTTTTATTTATTGAGCAAAAAAAATTGATCATTCGGTCATTTAACATATAGCTCAGTTACTTTGATGTGATATTAAGTTTATGAATTACTTGTTATAGTAGGTAAAATTCATCTACTTTAATGTGACAAAAAATAATTTTTAACTTTATTATTACAGTGGATAAAGTTAGGTAGTTAATACTTGAAATTACCCCTTCCTTTATCTATCTTGGTCCTAAGAATTGTTAGCTTCGCTTTGTGCTTTCAGTGTTTGGAAGCAATGGGAAAAGCTCTGTGGAGCAAAGGAAAGGAGCAAGAGAAAAGCATACAACAAGAAGCTTATGAGATGCTGAAAATTGTTGACAATGAACTTAAGGACAAGAAGTTTTTTGGCGGAGACAAAATTGGATTGGTTGATGTAGCTGCAAATTACATACCATTTTGGCTGGAAATTGTAGAAGAAGCAACAGGGGTTGTGTTAGTGACAAGTGAAAAGTTTCCCCATTTGTGTGCTTGGAGAGATGAGTACCTCAGTTGTAGTGAAGTTAAGGAAAACCTTCCTGATAGGGATATGATGCTTGGTTTTTTCAAAGCTAAAGTCCAAGCTGGGGCTGCTGCCAAATGAATTGTAAATTCTTTTAGCATTTTGTGCGTGGACTAAAATTTATCATCACGAGAACCTAGCAAGCTTAACTCTCTCAATTATGTCTTGAGAGAATCGCTTCTCTTGATGTTACTAAATGAAAGTGTTTCAAAATAAATGATATTTTTAGATATCACAGGAATCCTTGGTACAACGGTAAAGTTATTATCATGTGAATGGAATGCTGCATGCTTCGGTAGTCAAAATAATTTCTTGCATAAATATAAAGTAATAATGCGTACAATAATCTCATGTGACTTGATCTTTCCTCGAACCTGGCACATAACGGGAGCTTGTTGGCCTAAGTGAAGTTTGTTTTGATGATTGACAAAGGAACCCAAGTATGAACCAAGTCCATACATTGTATACGCAGACACGGGCATATTTAAGCACAAGGCAGGCACGTGAGGGAGATAAACTTAAGTGGTTATATCTGATATCTCCTCAAAGAAAAGGTTGCATAAGTGATAAGGAGAAGGACTCCTTACTCGAAGAGAACTCTATCCTAGATAAAGGAGAAGTTAGAAGCTGAAGATAACTAGAACTCTTCCACCAAGGAAGTGTATAGCGTTAGAACACTAGTTATTTCCTATTCTACTAACTCTATATATTTCAGGATGTTCTCGCTTTACAAGTACGCACAAATGCTGAAGTTAAACGTGAGTTGAGAGAAAAATAGCAATGCATTTTGCAAGCATTTCTTGTGTGATCAAGTGTGCGAACCTAAAGCTAGATGAACCAGATAGAGGAACCCATTCCAAGTGTCTGTCTTTTATTCTAGTTTCATTGTAGTAGGCTTTTGAGTTGTACCTTTCAATTTTATCTAGAAGCAATTGTACTAGGTATTTTGAGTGTATTATTCAAGTTAGAGTTAACTTGAAGTTGTCGCAACAGCTAAAGGTTGATTGCCACAAAGGGTTAGAGGTAACCCTTAGGTTTACAAAGAGTTTGTAAATGCCTTTTTTGGCTCAGCGATTTAGTGAAGTATTGGAAAAAATCCTACTGGGTAGTAGGTCGTGATTTTTTCATCTTTTGAGCCATGTGTGTTCCACGTAAAAAAAACTTGTGTTATTTACTTTCCACATTTATTATTCCGCAACAGTAGTATAAAAAATACATAGACGAACCAGGTCCTTCTATAGACTGTGCACGCAAAAAATTGGACAATACATAAATCACCCCCTCTTGTGTGGTACTAAAGTATAAAATATCAATTGGTATCAGAGCATGTTATCCTTGAAGAAGCTAACACCTTAGGAGAAGATCAAAATGAGTGCACAACCTGGAAATTGGGAAGGGCAATCCACTGCTAGGCCACCACTCTTTAATGGTCAGTACTACTCTTGGAGGAAGAACATAATGAGAGATCACATTCAAGAAGAGGACTATCAGTTATGGGACATTGTCACTGATGATCCACTGGCTACACTGAAGAAAAATGCTGAAAGAGTATATGTGCCAAAGACAAGAGCGGATTGCACTGCTGAGGACTTGAAGAAGTGGGAGAAGAATGTTAAAGCCAGGAAATGTCATGTTTGTGGACTTGTTCCATATGAGTACAACACAATCCAAGGATGTTCCACTGCTAAGCAAATTTGGGACATACTGCAAGTGGGCCATGAAGGAACAACTCAGATGAGGAGATTTAGAAGAACTCTACTATACTCTCAGTATGAGAACTTCTCTATGAAGGATGGAGAAACCATTCAAGATATGTACACAAGGTTCACTACACTAACAAATGAACTAAACTCTCTTGGAAGGATTATTCCTAAAAAGAAGAGAGGGTTAAGAAGATACTTACTAGGGCCTTTCTAATCACTTGGGAAAGCAAGATCACTGCTCTTAGACCTCTACCAATTTGAGCTTGACTTGACAATAAGAGTGTTGCCAAGCTAAGGTGCATGAGCAGCACCAAGACAAAAAGGGAAACAGGCAAGTGATATCCAAGGCTTTAATGAAGGCGAGGAAACTTGGCAAGGGCTTGAAAATGAGTTGCGGGATGAGGGTGACACTTGATCATGGAAAAGGCATCAAGGCATGAGGCAATGATGTCAAGGCAAGGCAAAAACAAAGTGGCAAAGACAGGCTAAAGTGCAACGGAAGGCAGTGCACGGGACAGACATGGCATTGAGCTGCGGCAAACGAGCCATGTTCGTGGGAAATGGCATAGGAAAAATGTGGCTACAATACATCTGAGTACAAGGAATTGGTGCCTGATTCAAGTCAAGGCACAAAAATAGGCAGCAATCTTCAGATTGACCAAGTCAAGGGCGGTTAAGGCACATGTTGTGCACATGGGTAGCAGTTGAGCTTTGCTAAAATGCTGGCAAAAGTGTTAGCATGCTTTTGGGGCCATGATCACATTATTATTAGCATGATCTACATGTTCCTAATAGTTGGGGGATGTCAACTATACTAGGCTAAAATAGTGGGTTGTGTAGGACAAATGTCTAATCCTAAGTGCGACAAGTGTAAGGCAAAGGGGTTGGTTCATATGTTACAAATGGGAAGCACCCTTATACTTATGTGCAATGAGAAAAACGTGTATGAGTGCATGTTAGGGATCTTTTCAAGAGTTAAAATGTCTAAGGCTAAGAGTAGTCTTATGAGAAAAATCTGAAGGTCAAGGAGTGATCTTTTTTTGTACACGGCTGTACTTTCAGTTGAGTTTCTATATATGCTCGAGTTAACTGCAAAGTTGGGGAAGAAATTTCTTGTATATTGTGCCTTGTGTTCTTGTTAAATTTTTGTTGCCTTTACTATATTTTGTTTCCTAAAATCAGTCCAAAGACTTACTGCGTTGAAGATGCCTAAAATAATCTAAGTCCAAAGTTGCTGTAATTTTGGTCTCGTGTTGTGAGAAGGCTGAAGTCAAGTTTGAGACTTGGCTGAGGTGCAGGCTATTTTTTAGTGACATAAAACACACCTGTTACAACTGGTATCAGAGTGGAGAAGGTTCGTTATGGAGACACGACGGGCAGTGGCAGATTTCGTGGTCTTGTTTGAGAACATGGACAGTGGTAATAATGAACTGCGGGAAAGGCTAACGAAACTGGAGGCATTGGTTGGAAATGTTCCTGAAGGTGAAGAACTTCAGACTCTCGTGACAAGGCTTGCCTACCTTGAGGCAAAATTGGCAAAGCTAAGTCAAGAGAATGCGGATCTAAGGAATGAGACAGTGGTGCTGCAACGTGTTGTGGGCGAGGATGCTCCTCAATGTGGTGTTGATCGTCTCAAGATAAAGATTCCGGAACCTAAGGCATTTGGTGGTGCAAGGAGTGCACGTGAATTGGAGAATTTTCTTTGGGATATGGAGCAGTACTTTCATGTTATTCATTTTCAAGACGAGAAAGAGAAAGTAACTTTGACTAGCATGTATTTGAGTGAAGATGCTAAGTTATGGTGGTGCACTCGTGTGGCTGAAGATGAAAGTTTGGGAACACCAATGATTGAGTCATGGGAGCGGCTTAAAAAGGAATTGAATGATCAGTTCCTTCCTAGAAATACGTCTTGGATTTCTAGGGAAAAATTGAAAAAGTTGAGGCAAACTGGATCAGTTAGAGAATATGTGAAAGAGTTTCACTTCTTTGATGTTGAGTACCAGCAACATGTCGGAAGAAGACAAGCTGCACAACTTCATGAGCGGGTTGCAACAGTGGGCACAACTGAAGTTGCGTATGCAGAATATTCAAAACCTCGCAAGTGTTGTAGCCGCGACTGATGCATTGGGTGATTTTCACTTGGGCGAAGAGACTTCTGCTTCAAAGTCTAATGATGGAAGGAAAGTAAGAGGCTGGAACTTCAAAGTGCAAGGAGAAGGGCAGCAAATTTGGCGGATGTTACATTTGTGATGGGCAACACCGAGCCAGGGACTTCCCGAAGAAGGCAGTGTTAAATGCTATGACTGTCGCGGACAATAGGGATGCATTAGAGGCAATGACCAGCGACAAACAAGTGGCTGGAGTGAATGCAAATGTGGCTGAAGAGAAGGGAGGCCAAGGGGCGTTGTTTGTCAACCCCGTATGGCTCATAAATTGAGCTAACCTCGACGAGGATGTCGAGTTTCAAAGGGTGCGGGTGGTTTGTTAGACCTCCGCCAATTTGAGCTTGACTTTACAACAAGAGTGTTTTCATGGGGCAGCAAGAGAGTTGCCAAGCTAAGGTGCATGAGCAGCACCAAGACAAAAAGGGAAACGGGCAAGTGATGGCCAAGGCTTTGACGAAGGCGAGGAAGTTTGGCAAGGGCTTGACAATGAGTTGCACGCTGAGGGTGACACTTGATCATGGAAAAGGCATCAAGGCATGAGGAAATGATGCCAAGGAAAAGCAAAACCGAAGTGGCAAAGACAGGCTAAAGTGCAACGGAAGGCAGTGCGCGGGACAGACTTGTCATGGCATTGAGTTGCGGCACGGGCCATGTTCGTGGGCAATGGCATAGGAAAAATGTGGCAAAAATGCATCTGCGTACAAGGAATTGGCGCCTGATTCAAGCCAAGGCACAAAAATGGGCAGCAATCTTCAGATTGACCAAGTCAAGGGCGGTTATGACACATGTTGTGCATATGGGCAGCAGTTGAGCTTCGCTAAAATGCTGGCAGAAGTGTTAGCACGCTTTTGGGGCCATGATCCCATTATTATTAGCATGATCTACATGTTCCTAGTAGTTGGGGTATGTCAACTACACTAGGCTAAAATAGTGGGCTATGTGGGACAAGTGTATAAGCCTAAGTGCGACAAGTGTAAGGCAAAGGGGCTGGTTCATATGTTATAAATTTGCAGCACCCTTATACTTGTGTGCAGTGAGAAAAACGTGTATGAGTGCATGTTAGGGCTGTTTTCAATAGTGAAAACGTCTAAGGATAAGAGTAGTCTTGTGAGAAAAATCTGACGGTCAAGAGTGATCTTCTTTTGTACACGGCTGTACTTTGAGTTGGGTTTCTTTGTATGCTCGAGTTAAATACAAAGTTGGGGAAGAAATTTCATATATATTGTGCCTTGTTTTCTTGTTAAATTTTTGTTGCCTATTTTGTTGCCTAAAATCAGTCCACAGACTTACTACGTTGAAGCTGCCTAAAATAATCTATGTCCAAAGTTGGTGTAATTTTGGCCGAGTGTCGTGAGAAGGCTGAAGTGAAGTGTGAGACTTGGCTTCCGTGCAGGCTGTTTTTGAGTGAAACAAAACACGCCTGTGACAATAGCCATCCAGGAGTCAAAGAACACTGCCACTCTCGCACTGGATAAATTGATTGGGAATCTCATTGCCTATGAACTAGGAGACAAACCATGAAAATGGATGTACCTAAGAAGGAAAGGAGCTTGGCACTCAGAATCACTGAATGTTCTGATCTGGAAGATGACAAAATGGCTTTGATCACCAAAGACTTCAAGAAGTACCTAAGGAGAGGAAATAATTCTTTGAGAAGTGGAATCCACAGCAAGGCAAAGGCTCCTGAGAAGCAAACCAATGATGGCAGCTACAAGTGTGGAAAGATGGATCACCACATCAAAAATTGTTTTTTGTGGGAAATTGAGTGGAACAAGGAAAGATCTGAATGAAGGAACATGTTCAACCCAAGAAAGGCAACAACAAAGTATCGACCAAGGCTATGGTCGTTGCTTGGGGAGAAAGCTCAGATAAAAAACTCAGATGATGATGATCAACGTGCACTTATGGACATTGGAGAATCTGATGAATAAAATGAGATAAGTGTCTTTCATCTCAAAGACAAGATTAATTTTTCGTCTAAAGAAAGGTTATCTGAGTTACTACTAAAGCTAATTGATGAATTTGAGGATGTGGATAATGAAAAGGAACAGTTGTCAAAAGAATGTGTGATTTTGAAAGCTAAGTGCAAAAACCTGGAAGTTAGGGCTTCTAAAACTGAAAGTGAAAATACTGTGTTGATGAACCAGGTTCATGCACTTGACACAACTGTCCTAGAACCTAGATCTGAAAATCTAAAATGGAAATTAGGAAAGGGTAAAAAGATAGTTGATCACACACAACTCACTTTAGAAGAAAATGTAGGAAAAATAAAAGATGAGTTGTATAAGAGGGATGAATAGGTGAGAAACCTAAAGGGTATCTAAACAAGGTCAAGCATGAGCTACACAGAACATATAAATGGAATAGGTCCTCTGATGCACTTTCATGGCTACAAGAACATCATAGTAGCAACAGAAAAGGACTTGGCTTTAGGAACTCCACACCTAAGTGGAATCCCAAAAGTAAGTACCTCACACTCCCTGAGAACAAGAGTTGCACACTTTGTTGCAACACTGGTCACTATAAGAGTGAATGCACTGCAAACAAAAGGCAGATCACTAGAACAAAAAGTTCGCTCAAGGGAAAAATAGACTGCCAAGTTGGGCTAAAAAGAATTTGATATATCCTTTTGCCTATAGAAAATGACCCAAACTAGTTTGGGTTCCTAAGACTATCCCCTAATTTCCTTTTGCATGTCAAAGTGAAGGGGAGAAGCCAAATATGGTACATGAATAATAGTTGTTCAAAGCACATGACAGGAAGCAAGAACCAGTTCCTTTTACTTGAGGATCTTAATGGAGGTAATGTCTCCTTTGGAAATAGAAAGAAAGGTGAGATCATTATGGTTGGAAAGGTAGGTAAATCTAATTCTCATTCTATTGAGAATGTATACTTGATAGATGGACTTAAGTACAGTCTAATAAGTATATGACAATTGTGTGATAGAGATAACATGGTAGCATTCACCTTTACAAAATATTTTGTGATTAATCTTACCACTCACAAGAACAAGGAAATATATTGAACAACATATATTTTATGGATATGTCCACACTTTCGGATAATGAAATCACTTGCTTAAGTGTGTTGGATCCCTCCTTTGGTATAAGAGACTTGGACATACCAATCTAAGCCAACTCAACAAACTAGTCTCCAAGGACTTGGTGATAAGGATGACTAACATTAAGTTCAAGGAAGATAAATTTTGTGAGGCTTGTGCAAGGGGGAAGCAGGTAAGATCCTCTTTCAAAAGCAAGAAAATGATAAGCACTGTCAGGACGATGGAACTAGTCCATATGGATCTTTGTGGACCAATGAGAACATTGAGCATATATGGTAAGAGATATGTTATGGTGCTTGTTGATGATTACTCTAGGTTTAATTAGACATTGTTTTTAACATCTAAATATGAATCATTTGACATGTTAAATTCTTTTGTTAAAAAACTCTGAAAATACTAGGTACTCAACTTGCATCAATTAGGTCTGATCATGGTACTGAATTAGAGAATGCTAAATTTGCTGAATTTGTGATGAGCATGGCATAAATCATAAATTTTTGCTCCTAGGACTCCAAAACAAAATGGATTATTTGAAAGAAAGAATAGGACGTTGGATGAAATAGTTAAGACTCTGCTTCTTTCTAGTAAACAACCCCATAGTTTCTGGGCAAACGCTGTGAATACTGCATGCTACATCATTAATAGGTCCATGGCTAGGCCTCTTATTGAGAAGACTCCCTATGAGTTACTAAAATGGAGAAAGCCAAATATATCTCATCTTAGGTCATTTAGATGCAAGTTCTTTGTGCACAATAATGGTAAAGACTCCCTAGATAAGTTTGATCCCAGAAGTGATGAGGGAGTATTCTTGTGATATTCTTCACATAGTAAAGCTTATAAGATTTATAACAAAATAACTATGTGTGTAGAAGAAAGTGTACATGTGGTTTTTGACGAAACTAACATTTTTTCTAAGAGGCAGGAACAACATGATTAAGCAATTGGGCTGGTAAAAAATTCAAATGAAACAACAGACCAGATAGAAGCTACACCAAAGGAAGGAACATGTGATGGAACAGGTTCTTTCACCCAGGGCAACATGACAGGGGGAACTGAACAAAGAGAAATTGATCCTCAAACCTCGAGGGAACCTGTCCAAGAACCTGTTCCTCTTCAACAAATCATTGAAGGAACATCTAGGGGAAACCAGCTAGTTGTGAAACCTTACAAGTATCAAAGTTTTCATCCTATTGAGAACATAATCACTGATCCAACCTCTGGAATCAAAACCAGATCTTCTTTGAAGAATCTTTGTGCTTTTGATACTTTTTTATCTCTTATTGAACCTAAAAATATTGTTGAGGCTTTGCAAGATGCAGACTGGGTGAATGCAATGCAAGAAGAACTCAACCAATTTAAGAGAAGTCAAGATTGGCATCCGGTACCAAGACCTAAGGAAAAATCAGTAATTGACACAAAATGGGTCTTCAAAAACAAACTTGTCGAAGATGGAACTGTTACAAAAAACAAGGCAATATTGGTGGTTCAAGGATATAGTCAAGAGGAGGGCATAGACTATGATAAGACCATTTCTCCACTTGCAATATTAGAAGTAATTAGACTCCTTATAGCATTTGTTGCTTACATGGAATTCACTCTCCATCATATAGATGTAAAGAGTTCCTTCCTCAATGGTTATCTAAAAGAAGAAGTGTTTTTCAAGCAACCTCCGGGATTTGAATGCAAGGAATGTCCTGATCATGTGTACAAGCTTGACAAGGTACTTCATGGGCTCAAGCAGGCTCCAAGAGCATGGTATGAAAGATTGTCAAAGTTCTTTATTGAGCATGGTTACAAGAGAGGTAAAATTGACAATACTCTATTCTTGAAATAAAAAGGTAAAGATCTCTTGGTAGTTCAGATATATGTTGATGATATAATCTTTGGAAAATCTACTGATAAGTTAAGTAAAGAATTTGCTAAACTAATGGGGACTAAATTTGAAATGAGTATGATGAGTGAGCTTAATTTCTTTTTAGGCTAACAAATTAAACAAAATTCAAATAGAACTATGATCTATCAACAGAAGTATGTGAAAGAGTTTCTTAAAAGGTTTTAAATGGAAGACTCAAAAGAAATTGACACTCCTATAGCAACAACCACAAAATTAGATATAGATGAATCTGGTTCATTTGTTAATCAGAAGTTGTATAGGGCAATGATTGGCTCTTTGTTATATCTCAATGTAGTAGACCTGACATTGTTTTAAGTGTAGGACTTTGTGATAGAATTCAGGCAAATCAAAAGAAGTCTCACTTGACTGCGGTCAAGAGGATCTTGAGATACATAATAGGCACTAGTGACCTTTGTCTATGGTATCCAAAAGGTAGTAATTTCAACTTAGTGTGATATGTTGATGCTGATTATGCAGGTTTTCTTGTGGATAGAAAGAGCACGTCAGGTATGGCACACTTTCTTGGCTCATGTCTTGTGTCTTGGGCCACAAAAGCAAAACTATGTGTCCTTGTCTACTGCTGAAGCTGAGTATGTTGTTGTTGCCTCATGTTGTGCTCAATTTTTGTGGATCAAACAACAATTAATGTACTATGGAATTGATGTAGGTTGTATCCCCATCTTTTGTGATAACACAAGTGCGATTAGTATGACCAAGAACTCGGTTCATCACAAAATAACTAAGCACATAGATGTTATGCACCATTTTTTAGGCACAACTATGAAAAGGTTTTCATCACTGTGGAATTTTGTGTTACTGACAAGATAATAGCTGACATCTTCACAAAAGCTCTATGTAGAGATCACTTTGAAGGAAACATATTAGAATTAGGGATGATTAAGATCGCGTCATAGGAACTAGTTTTAACTCAAAAATTGGTTGGACAATTTCTGAATTTTGGAAACTTCAGACATACACAAGAGATTTCTCAATGAAGAACCTGGTTCATCATTATTACATGGTACACACTCTCCACTCTGCATATTTTAAGATAATTATATTTGGATTATGATCAAAAAGAAGTCCCAGTTAATCCAGAGCTTATCTGTTACAAAATGAACCATTTTCCACCAAGGAGATTCCCAAAATCCAATAAGTTCCTAGATTCTAGGGAGAGTCCATAATGCCTTTTCATACTGACTCCCAGTTTGAGTAGACTCTTGATCTTCTGAAAAATTTTCATTACCAAATTAAACTCTCCCTCTTTATTGATTTGACCTTAGCCGTTTCTTCACATCTAATTCCCAGCCGCCAAATATTTATCGCAATCTTCTCTCATCTTCTAAACACACACATATTCCTTCTACCATCATCAATGGCTAACCTCTCTGAAAACCCCTCATCACCATCCAAAGAATCCACACCTACACCTTCAACCAACCCTACACCCAGGAAAGGAAGAGTAAAGGTTATTGCTCGTAAGACAGTGGTATGGAATAAATTATCCAAGAAATTAGATGAATAGTTGAAAGCAACCCAGGCACAAGAATCCCAAAATTCTTAAGAATCAGTTAAGTCTGCTACTGAAGGGGAAGAAACTGTTTCATCTGAAACAGAGTAGGTAACATCTGGTCCTAAAATTACATCTGAACAATTTCTGAGGTTGCTGAAAATCTAGAAAATAGGTTTGTTCTGGTAGGAACTGTGGTTAGGGTTGAAACCACTGAATCTAGGAAAATTGGTAGTAAAGATAAAAAGAAAAAAGAAAAGGAGTGTGAGGGTGCTCAAGATGATGTGAGGCAAGTGGAAAAAGAAGGAATGGCTGAATCTTCACCCACTCTTGTTGGTTTGACTGAAGAAATATGAGCTATGGTATTGTGGAGTGAGGAATCTGATGGAGAGGAAGAAAGTTTGAGAGAAAAAGGGGGTAGTGGGTAGAGAATCTGCTGAGGGGTTGGTTAGGTTGAGGAAGAGGTTTCAAGAACCTGTTCCATCTGTGCAGGAACCCCTTGAAGACATACTGACACGCATGTCTGGAAGCTATAATCCAAAAAGGAAGAAGAGTTCAGGAGCTAAAACTCGTAGAACTGCTAGGGCAAACAAGAAGAGAAAGGTTGCCTCTTCTATCCCTGTAAAGACTTATCCCACAAGAGGAAGACCTACAAGGAGTCAGAAGAAGCAGAGTGAGGCTGAGCTTCAAAGGCCTTGGAATAAAGTAAAAGAAAAGCTGCTATAAAAGGAAAGAAGAAAGTGAGTGAGCCTGTTGAGGCAGGTGAAATTGAGGAGATGGATCTGGTCCTTCATGATGAAGAGGAGGCAGAAGAGGTGAAGGTTGTGACTCCAAAGAAAAAGAAAATAAATAAAGAAGTCTCCCTCGAAGACAAAGTCTGCAGAGCCTTCCACCTTATCAAAAAGAACCATGTCTTCCATGAAATCTAGAAAAGTGAAAGTCGTAGAAGAAGAAGAAAGTGGACAAGAATAGGAATATGATGAAGAGCAAGACATGATGTTTAAGTTTGGGAAAAGAAACATCTTGAAGGGTAGGCTCCTCAGAGACTTGGAGGAGGAAGGCATGATGATAATGCTGGAAAAACTACAACTGCAGGGTTGGAAGGACATGGTCCTTCAGATGGATGTAAAGCTTGACAAAAATGAGATTGTGGAGTTCATCGAAAATTGTGATATAAAAAATGGTAGAGTCACCAGTGTGGTGTAGGGGGTGACTGTGAGCTTTGATGACAAGGAATTGGGAGAGATTCTGGGAATACCTGCTGAAGGGTAAAATGATTACAAAAAGATAAAATGGCCAAGCCTGGAAAACCTCCCCACTTCACTTGCCATTACAAGGAAGTTTACTGACAATGGGAAGAGCTTCAACCCTAGATTGTTTACAAAAGTGAGATGAGGCATGCCCAGAAAGTGCTTTTTGATTTTTTTTAACAAGGTTGTGTTGCCCAGGCAGGAAAGAAGGTACATTTCCACCTTCATGGACCTGGTCCTTATGGAATGCCTGGATAGTGGGAGGCAGATCATTGTCTTGGTTTTATCATCCAGCTTCTTTATAGGGTTCTAACTTGCACGAAAACTCATGTCATACCCTATGGTTTCATTCTCACAGTTGTACTTGTGCACATCAAGGTACCCTTCAAGAAATGGGATGTTAGTACAAGCAAAGATCACTTTGGGGCCAACACCTTGACTACATGTGACTATGAAGTCCACACTACTCCCAAAGAACCTAGTTCATCCAACAAAGTACTTGTGAACAGCAAAGTGAGAGTCTTGGTGCAAGAGAGTGGGGCTAAGGATGCTAAGATTGAGAGGCTGAAGAAGAGGTTGGCTGAAGTAGAAACTGGGAGGGATGCTTTCAAGGTTGAGCTTGCAAAGGAGAACGAGAAGAATGAAGGCATTCTTGATGATATGTTAAAGTTACTTTAGGCCAGAAACCAAGAACCTAATCCTTCCCTGTCTTGAAACCTTCCTAGCCTAGTTAGATAAGCCAGTGACCCGGGTGGGATTTATTTTGTTCTTTTTGCTCATGATCCAGTATCTTAATTTTCTTTAGGCTTTGTGGATGACTAGTATCAATGCTAATCATTTGTTTTTGTTCTCTAAGTGTTTTTTTATGCTTCTTAGATAGCTAATATCATTAGATTAATAAATGATGCTTGACTCCATGATTGCATTTGAAGTAGCCCCAGTGTCCATGTGTGATATCTATTAAAATATGGTTATCTAATATAATTACGCAACTTTTTGTTGATGCCAAAAGGGGGAAGATAGGTTGTCCTTTTTACTTTGGACTGTGATGTTTACAACCTAATAAACCTGGTCCTTGATGATTTATGACTTTAAAATGGATGATGTTGAGCTGAGTTGAACAGGGCTTATGCTTATGAAAAGCACCGAGTTTGTCATTGTCAAAAAGGGGGAATTTGTTGTCCTAAGTGATGTTTGTTTTGATGATTGACAAAGGAACTCAAGCATGAACCAGGTCCATACACTTTGTACACATACATGGGCAGATTTAAGCATAGGTCATGCACGTGAAAGAGATAAGCTTAAATGGTTATATCTAACATCTCCTCAATGAAAAGGTTATATAAGTGATAAGGAGAAGGACTCTTTACTCGAAGTGAACTCTATCCTAGATAAGGGAGGAGTTAGAAGTTGAAGATAACTAGAACTCTTCCACCAAGGAAGAATATAGCATTAGAAATCTAGTTATTTCCTACTCTAATAACTCTATATATTTCAGGATGTTCTCATTTTACGTGTACGCACCAACACTGAAGTTAAACGTGAGTTGAGAGCAAAATGCCTACGAACCTGAAGCTACATGAACCACATAGAAAAACCAGATCGAAGTCTCTGTCGTTTATTCTAGTTTTATTGTAGTAGGGCTTTTGAGTTGTACCTTTCAGCTTTATCTAGAAGCAATTATACTAGGTACTTTTAGTGTAGTATTCAAGTTAAGTTAACTTGAAATTGTCGCAACAGCTAGAGGCTGGTTGCTACAAAGTGTTAGAGGTAATCCTTAAGTTTACAAAGAGTTTTGTAAATGTTGTTTTTGGCTAAGTGATTTAGTGAAGTGTTGGAAAAAATCTTACTGGGTAGTAGGTTGTGGTTTTTTCATCTTTTGAGCCAGGTGTTTTCCACATAAAAATACTTGTGTTCTTTACTTTCCACATTTATTATTCTGCAATAGTAGTAGAAGTAAAAACTAGAATAAACAGGCCCTTCTATAGTCTGTGCATCCAAAAAAATTGGACACCACACAAATCACCCTTCCCCCCTCCTTCTTGTGTGGTACTGAAGTATAAAACATCAAAGCTTATACTACACAAGACTATTCCTTCTTTTTCTGGCAAATACTAATATACCTGATTTTGAAAAGAACTAGGGACAACGCTTTGCTTAGAGAGGGGAATTACAAGAATATAATGAATCTTAGCTTATGATTACCATGCCAAGTTCTTCACCCAACACTTTAGAACCATGGATTTTGTTATCTTTGAATTTTGGATTCTTTGAATTGAGATCGTAATTAGGCATGCTCTATTTCACTGAAAACGTGGGTTTTAACGAGGTTTCACTTTTTTGTAAGAAAATCTAAAGTTGAAGATGCACCGGCTAAAATCACATTATAAGACAACTTAATTATTACTAAGACATAGGGTAGTTTGGAATTTTCGGAAAATATTTTTCAAGTTTCCTAATTGACTTATATGTTTTGAAAAATATTTTCCTCGTGAACTCATTTTCCAAAATTATATTTCAATCTTCCACACCTTATTCTCCATCCCCCCAATGCCCACCAACCCACCCCTACACCCCGTCCACCCTACCCCTCGACCCTCAACCTAAATAGAAATATTATTATGTGTACTTTCTTTTTATGTTGTAGATAGAATACTTTATTTTTCATTTCAACAAAATGAGTATTTTCTTTTTATGATGTAATTTTTTTTTATTTCAACAAAAAAAATACTTTCTGCTCGGTGCACGTTTAGCGAGTCTTGGTAATGTGCACGAGTAGTGTAAAAATGCCGGCCACCAGCACCTTATCATCACCAGGGAAATTGTCTATAGCAACACTGGCGAATGGAATTCAATCACAAGTAAGACCACTCGCTTTTCGTAGCTTCCTACCGTTACAATTCCAACCCATTCGTGAGGAACCAGAAGAAGAGGAGAAGGGTGAGAATCATCTCAACCCAGCTGGAAAGCATGCTGCGAGAAGAATGGGGATAGAGATTCTCGCTGACTCCAAGTTTTTGTCCTAGCTAAGTCTATAGTACCAACTCCTGCTGCTGCAAAATCCCCTTCGATCGAGGAACATAAATCTCTACCAAATGAGGAGAAACACTACCTTAGGAATCGAAGCTTACAAGTTGGTAAGGCTCTTGCCTACATGCCTCCAGACTTGCATAGTGATACATTTGTAGTCACAACTATTGAGGAGGATATCAAGGAACAACAGGAATATTAGGTACTTCTCTGATAGGGTATGTTCTAGGTGATACTCCATTATTCAAATCCATGGAGAATTATGTGGAGAATGTCTGGAATTTTGTTATCAAACCCAAAATCCTATATCATGATGATGGCTACTACATATTCAGGTTTGATTCTACGAGTGATAGGGATCGAGTCATGAAATTTGGGCCTTATACATTCCATAATAAGCCTTTCATCGTGAAGAATTGGTCGATTGATTTTGTTTTTGATCCGAAATGTCTAACTGTAATTCCTTTATGGGTGAGATTTCCTAGTTTACATGTTGGCTACTTGTCTATAGAAGATTTAAGTAAGCTGGCTAGTGTGGTGGGAAAACCTATGTACGTTGATCTGTTTACAGCAGAGATGGATTGTATATCATATGCTAGAGTACTATTGGAGACAGGCATATCCCACCCCTTGTCAAATGCTCTTGAGATCCATACTCCAGCAGGGGTTATCCACCAAAGTATAGAGTACGATTGGAAGCCAAAGTATTGTAATGACTGTGCTAAAGTCAGTCACACTACTGAGGAATGTATATAGAGGAAGACCGAAGAGGAAAATGATAGATATGTTGAGCAACCAAGGAAGAATAGAAGAGGTAGGAAGAGGAGGAAGGTGGTGACTAAATAGGTGGCAAAGGACCAGATTAGCACTACCACTGATCCAACCACTTCTATAACACAAGAAAATGCCTTTGAACCACAAGAGCCTAGTGTTACTTTGGAAGAGGAGGAATTCTCGGCATTAGCAGCACCTATGAGGAAATAAGGGTCAAAACGTCATGGTAAAAGAATTGCTGATGGTGGAATAAATGATCAGCCACAACAAAACTATAGCTAGTAGGGAACCACCAATAAATTTGAGGTACTGATTCTATAACACATCTCACCTGATGTAGGGGAGGGTTGTACAGACCACCTCAAACCTCCATGATTATAAGTACTTGGAAAATTAGAGGGCTAAATAATCCTTTCAAACAAAAGGAGATGACTCTCTTTCTGAAGAAGTATAAAATAGAAGTTACGTGGATAGTTGAGAAAAGAGTAAAAGTAAATAAATTTGGGAAGATTACTCAGAAAATAGCAAAGGAATAGCAAGCCAAATAAAACAATGATCATGATTATAGTGATCGCATTTGGCTACTGTGGAAATCTCATATACAACTTCAAATATTAGCGGTAAATGCTCAATTCATCCATTGTGAAGTGGAAGACTCTACTAGCCAAACAAGGTTGCTACTCACTGTGATTCATGCAAGTAATGATTTGCTGCAGAGACAACAATATGGGATAAGCTTGCTTCTATAAGATCTCATATAACAACTAAATGGTTGGTATGTGGTGATTTCAACAATGTGCTCTACTCATAGAATAAGATTGGAGCCCCTATCACATAGGCAGAGACTCAGGGCTTCAAGGAACTATTGGATCGACTGCAACTTACTCCCTTAAAGAGTACAAGATGGTATTACACACGGTGTAACAAAAAAGATGACAATGCAAGAGTATACAGCAAGATTGACTGGATTACAATTGGCTAATGAACTATGGCCATTTGAAGCAGAGTATTTGAATCCCGAAGTATCAGACCATTCACCAATCTTGCTAAAGTGCAATTTTTCAGTGCAACAACGAAATTTGCATCCCAGACGTTTCAAGTTATATCACACAGTCTTACATCACCCAGATTTTGCAGGGATTGTGAAAGAAGTGTGGACATAGGATTACAAAGATGCAGGGATATCCAGAACATGGCAGAAACTTAAGAGCTTAAAGGAGGCACTGAGGGATATAAACACATACATTGCCTCCTATCAACAAAATCCTAATCAAGCCAAGAAGAAACTAGACTTAGCACAGTCCAATATCTCCCTACAATCATTATTCCATACCTTTATAGAATAGGAGAAAGCAACTTTAATACAAGTGGAAAGGTGGAGCAATGTGGAAGAATAGGTACTAAGGCAAAAATCTCGAGACACATGGATACAATATGTAGATACTAATAAAATATACTTCCATGCTCAGTGGAAGATGAGCACTAGTGATACTACAATAAATATACATAATGATGTAGGCATCAAGATCACAAAACCAAAACAGGTAGAAAGAACAATTCATCTCTTTCTTTAAAAAGCTGATGGGAGAGTCATCACACATTCTCCCTTGTCCCAATTTTGAGGTGATTAAAAAGGGTACCTGCCTGACAAGAACACAACAACTTGAGTTGATCAAGGAAGTTATAACAGAAGAAATATTTGTTACTATAAAGAGCATGCCAACTGACAAAGCTCTGGGTGTTGATGGATTTCTAGTTGAATTCTTCACACAACACTGGAAGGAGGTAAAAGGTGATGTGCTTGATGATGTACTAGCATTCTTTGAAACAGGAAAAATGAACATGGCCATAAATTGCACTGCTATCACTCTGATTCCAAAATTCCCCACCCATACTCAGGTAAAGGACTATAGACTTATAGCATGTTGCACAACCATGTACAAGATCATTACTAAAGTGATAAGTGGGAGACTTAATAAAGTAATAGGTCATCTAGTTGGAGGATCTCAATCAGTTTTCATTGAAGGAAGGAGTATCACTAATAATATAGTATTCACTCATGAACTATTTAAAGGCTATAATAGGAAGGGGATTTCAGCAAGGTGTGTACTTAAGGTTGATCTTAGGAAGGCCTATGAAAAATTGGATTGGTATTTTCTGAAAAGACTTTTGATTGAACTGGGATTCCCACACAAGTTTATCGAGTGGATAATGGAATGTATATCAACTCTCACTTACTCCTTAACTCTGAAAGGGGGGACTTACTAAACCTTTCAAAGGCCAAATAGGAATAAGGCAAGGTGACCCTATGCCACCCTACCTATTTGTGCTTGCTATGGAATATCAATAGAGGGAATTTTATCAGTTGGCTTTGAACAAGGAGTTTCACTTCCATCCTAGATGCAAAAAGATGGGGGTGATCCATGTATGTTTCATTGATGACTTGTTGATGTTTTTTAGGACATACCTTCCTTCTATTTCTGCTTCAACAGGCTTTTATGAAGTTATCAAAGGCCTCAAGGCTACAGACAAATGCAGATAAGAGCTCAATTTACCTTGCTAGCATTTCTGCAACTTTGAAAGAGGACATTTTACAAGAGCAGAGATATAATGAGGGCACATTACTATTAAAATATCTTGGTGTGCCACTAGCATCTAGAAAGTTGTCTACTAACCAATGCTAGCCACTGGTAGAAAATATCACTGTCAGGGTAAATTGTTGGACATCAAAGTTGTTGTCATATTCAGGAAAATTGCAGATCATAAAATCAGTGATCTTTGGTGTACAATCATACTGGGCACAAATACTTTTATTGCCAAAGAAGGTGTTGAAAATGATTAAAGCCACATGCAGGATATTCCTATGGATAGGGAAAGCAAATATCTCTAGGAAAGCATTGGTGTCCTGGGAGAAGATATGTTTGCCACAAGCAGCTGGAGGACTGAATGTTATAAAGTTGTACAACTGGAATAACAGATGTGGCAAAACAGTTATGGTTTATCAAAAAGAAGAAAGACTGCCTCTGGATCAGGTGGATCCATGCTTACTACATCAAGCACTAGACCGTATATAATATGTGCATACCCAAGAATGCAGCCTGTCAGAAAACTTATTCTTGATCTACCTACCTTGCAAGGTGACCTGACTTCAAGACTGATGCAATTGCAAAGCACTGATGGGAGATTCAACATCAAGAAGTTATATCACCTGCAAATCCCTCAAATTCAAAAGGTGAACCGGAAGAGCCTACTCTTACAACCACATTTACATCCTAGACACAAATTCCACTTATGGCTAGTTGTTCAGGGTAAGCTACCTACTGTCGAGAGGCTATAAAAATTTGGTATTCAAGTTCCTCAAGCTTGTGTATTCTGTAGGCTGGAATATAAACACATTGAAAATATATTCTTTGGTTGTGGTTACACTAAGTATTTGGCAAAGTATACTAACTTGGCTTGAATGTCCTAGGCAGATTACTACATGGCAGGAAGAGGTAAAATGGGTGGCCACATGTGCCAGGAAAAATAAAGGATTTTGTTGTATCAGCTGTCTTTAGGATGATGGTATATCTTATATGGCGAGAAAAGAACAAGATCATATTTAAGAGTGGCAGCTCGTCTCCGATAGACTTTGTAGAGAAATTACAATCCATATACACATCAGAGGCAACTTGTACCTCAATTGGCAGAAGCATTTGGAGGCATTGAATTGGATTCCATAGACCAGTTTAGATTATATGTTCTATCAAATGTAATGTCTATTTGTCTATATTACAAATTTATGGGCAATGGAATGTGTATAGGTTATAGTTGTCATCAAAACCTTGTACCTGGTCAATGGTTCTGATAAGTAGGAGTGAGTAGAGTACTTAGTTGTCACACATAGAAAAGGAATTGGTCAGCAGTTCCTAGTTTGTACTGAACTTTTTTGGTTAAATAGAATGTTCATTTTACCAGAAAAAAAAAACTTTCTTTTCATGATGTAAAAAAAGTGTTTTCTTTCATTTCAACAAAATGAGTTCTTTCTTTTATTGTTGTAGGAAAACTTTATTTTTCAACCAAAAAATGAGTATTTCCTTGTTAGTTATGGAGCACAAATTTCAGCGTTATTTTTTCGTGAAAAAATAAAGCAACACATTAGTTCCTTTGAGTTTGTGTGAATTTTTAAAAGAGTAATTAAATTCTTGAAGAAAATAGAGTCCTAAAAATATCGGGTATGTGGGGAGGGGGGGATGGGGGCGGGGGAGCACAGGAAACATGAGGTTTTTGGGGAAGGGGGTGAGGAGAGTAGCATAAAAAATTATTTTTTTCTAAAAATATTTTCTACTCGCAATTATCCACCATTAAAAGAAAAGTGCCTAGTCAGTGCTTTAATCCTAAAGCTTTGTCACGATTCAGAATTCCCACCTTCGAGACCGTGATGGATCCTAACATTTCACTTGCTAGGAAAGCTAACGTTAGAGGATTCTTAATGCAAACTTTAGTCAATTTCAATAACAGAAACAATTAAGCTGAACAGAAGCTAAAACAGAATTGCGGAATAACATAAAACCCATAATATCTGATACATTTCGAATCTGGAGTCACAATTCACGAGCTTCTAAGATTTACTACAAACAAAGTCTGAAAGAAAATACAATTGTTCTGAAATAAAGGAAACAGTAAAATAGAAACTAGGAAGGGACTCTAGGGTCTGCGGACGCTAGCAGATCTACCTTGGGTCTCCAACAAGCAACTCCAGCTGCTAACCTTACAATCAGCTAGCGTCGGTACCAAAATCTACACAAGAAGTGCAGAATGTAGCATGAGTACAACCGACCCCATGTACTTGTAAGTATCGAGCCTAACCTCAATGAAGTAGTGACAAGGCTACAACAAGACACCCACATAATAAACACGTACAGATAACAGTGCATGTACAAAATAACAACAAGTAACAACTAAGCATGTACTATTGGGAGGGGGACATGCTAAAGGGGCACAAAATATAAGAGATACAGCGAAAATGGTAACCAGAACAGTCAACATGCCTTTAACCACTGAAAACAACTAAACACAATGAATAAAATTGCACGACATCACCCTCCGTGCTTTTACTCTCAACCTTACAATATAAATAAATAGATATGGCACGGCATCACCATTCGTGCATTAACTCACATAACATGGCACGGCATCACTCTTCGTGCATTAACACTCACAATATGGCACGGCATCAGAACTTCATGCTTTAACACTCTCCCTTACCACATAACAATGAACAAGTAAAAATAGGGAGATAGAATCAACAAGAACAAGCCTTACTTCAACAATGGTTCCACAATACCAATCTCAATTTTAGAAAACAGGGAGATAGAATCAACAAGAATAAGCCTTACTTCAACAATGGTTCCACAATACCAATCTCAATTTTAGAATCAATATTAAGTTATCACAAGAGCCGAAAAACACGGTAAGAACGATCAATTTAGTAAATAACTAGTCTAAGCATAGATAACAGGATCGAAGTAACAATAAACTATAAGGAACAAGTCACACCCGCATGCTTTAACCCGACAAGAACGCATAAGTACTCGTCGCCTCACATATACGTTGTACCCAACATCTAAACAGGTAGTGAATAGACAAACAATTCCTAATCCCTCAAGTCAAGGTTAACCACAACACTTACCTCGCTCCAAAAGGTCCACTCAAAGCTCAATCACAGCTTTGCTTTTCAAACAAGCCTCTGAATCAATAGAATCTAGCAAATTACCAAACAAACGATTCAAATTAAGCCTTAGGAACTACCCGCGATTGCAAAGGATTCAATTTAGGTCATTATTAAAAAAACTCAACAAAAGTCAACCCCCGTGCTCACTTGGTCCAATCCCGAAGTTCGGACCAAAACAACATTACCCATTCAACCCCAAGCCAGGTTATGTATTTTTTCTTGGAATCCGACCTCAATTTGAGGTCTAAGCCCCCAATTTACAAAAATTCCTAATTCTACCCAAAACCCCGAATTTCCACCATTAAAACACAAGATTTTTGGTTGGAATCTTAGGAAATGTAGTGAAATATTGAAAGAAACTAGTTTAAAATCACTTACCAATGATTTGGGGAAGAAAGATTCTTTGAAAAATCACCTCTAGGGCTTTCTTGTTTTAAGAATTTGAAGAACGAGCAAAAATCTCGTCTAAGTCCCATTTGATCAGTTGCAGATGTTGCATTTGCGACCATTTGCGAACCCAGCAAATGCAAAGAATCAATCGCAAATGCGAAGATCCTCACATGTCTGCATTCATCGCATTTGCGATGAAATGTTTGCAAATGTGAACATTGACCTCGCAAATATGACCACTTGATCGCAATTGCGATCACTGCCCCTCTTGTCCCACTTCGCAAATGCGAAGTATATTTTGCAAATGTGAACATAAGGTGGCCCAACTACACTGCGCAAATGCGATGAGTAGCTCCCAAATGCAAACCCATCAGAGGTCACAAATGCGATGCATAATCTCGCATATGCTAGATTAGAGGCCTGCACCAGAACTGAAAGACCAGCAACATTTCTAAGTCAAATTTCATGTAGCCTATCTGAAACTCACCCGAGCCCTCGGGGATCTAAACCAACTATGCACATGAGTCTAAAAATATCATACAGACTTGGTCACATGATCAAATCGCCAAAATAACACCTAGAACTACAAATTGAACACCAAATCAAATGAAATTTTCAAGAAAACTTTGAAACTTCTATTTTCACAACCGGACGTCCGAATCATGTCAAAGCAACTCCACTTCTCACCAAATTTGACAAACAAGTCATAAATATAGTATTGGACCTATACTGGGTTCCGGAACCAAAATACGGACTCGATATCTAAAAAGTCAAACTTTGGTCAAACACTTCAAGGTCATTAAGCCTTTAACTTTCAAATTTATGCAAGGTGCGATAACTCGATCTAAGGACTTCCGAATTCGATTCCGAGCATACGCCCAAGTCCTAAATCACGATACAAACTTACCGGGACCATCAAAATACGAATCTAGGTCCATTTGCTCATAATGTTGACCGAAGTCAACTCAAATGGATTTTAAGGCAAGAATTTCACTTTTTCTCCATTTTTAACATAAAATCTTTCCGAAAAGACTCCCGGACTATGCACACAAATCAAGGAAGACTAAAATAAGGTATTTAAGGCTTCATAGCGCAGAATTAAGTTCTAAAACATAAGATGACCTATCGGGTCATCACAAGCTTGGCCAACCATTAACGTCATTCTTCAAAAAAAAATTAGCTACTAGAGGGAGAGCTAAATCCTGTGTGAAGAATGAACTCTGCTTTATTTGTTCATCCAAATGCTAAGTAATCTGCAATTCCATTGACTTCCCTGAAGCAATGTTGAAACAAAAATATGCCTTGAGTCTTCGAATCCCTAATCTTTCTTATAATGTATTTAACTTGTTATGAAGGTTTGAAAGTCCCATTAATCATTCTGGTAATGATCATGGAGTCCGACTCCACCACAGCGTTAAGATTGCCATTATCAATACACCATTGCAATCCAATATGCACTGGTCTTGCTTATGCCATATTATTAGATTGTATCCTAAATGAAGTTGCAAAAGCCATAATTAGCTAGCTTCTATTATCGCTCAGAATTCCACCTCCTCCTGCACTGCCAGGATTTCCTTTGCTTGCACTCGTTAGTATTTAATTTAATAGTTGTAGGACTAGGCTTCTCCCAATTGATACATTGAATGTTAATTTAGGCTTAAGATTCTCAATTTGCTCACATGCCATATGCCATTGTTGATGCAGAGTGAGTGATGGAAGCTGAGAAGATATCAATATTCTTATCAGGTAAATGACTTGGTTTAAGACTCTCCTAGTGGTAGTATTCATGGATTCATACTAAGAATGATTTATCCTCTAATGATTTATCTTCTCCAACTACAATCTTGTTTTGTATAACGCAAAATTTTAAGCAATATGTTGAGTTCTAAAAATTGTTGATTGAAATTGAAATTGAAATTGAATTTGAAGCTCGATCATCTCTAGAATTGTACAATTCAGAGTATGTTGCAGTACAAATTAAATAACGAATTGAAAATATCTGTAGATCTGTACTTAGAATATGAATAACTGAATTACTAAATGATATTTTATAATTCAATACCACACAAGTGGGGGGTGATTTGTGTGATGTCCAATATTTGTGTGCACAGATTATAGAAGGACCTGGTTCTTCTATGTGTTCCCTATATTAAGTCACTTTTGTAAGCAGTCCATGGACCAGGTTCATGCATGTGTTCCTTTGTCAATCATCAAAATCAAAATCGCTCAGGTTAAAAAATTCTTCCTTTTTGATGATGACAAACTCAGTCCTTTTCATAAGCGTGGAACCTGTTTCAACTCTGCTCAACATCAACACAATGTTAGAATACTTTTCATTTAAAGTCACAAATCATCAAGGACCAGGTTCATTAGGTTATAAACATCATAGTCCAAAGCAAAAACACACATTTTCTTCTCCCTTTTGGCATCATCGAAAAATTGCATAATTAAGTTAATTAACCAGGTTTTAGCAAATATCATTCATGGCCAGTGGGGCTACTTCAAATGTAATCATGGATTCAATTTTCTCTTTATCAATCTAAGAATATTAGCCATCTAAGAAATATCAACAAACAATTAGAACAAAAGTAGTGAATTTTACTGATTCATAAGATCCTACCACAAAGTATAAGAAGAAATAAAAACATAGAACCGTGAGCAAAAAACAAAGAAATCCCAATTGGTTCACTGGTTAAAAATGGGCTAGGAAGGATTCAGACTAGGAAGGACAAGGTTCTTAGTTCCTGGCTTGAAGCAGTTTCAGCATACTTAAAGATACCACCATTCTTCTCCTTTTACTTTGCAAGCTCACACTTGAGATAGTCTCTCTCAGCCTCTACTTCATCCAACCTAGTCTTCAATCGTTCAATATTAACATCCTTAACCATTTTCTTCCACTATTTGAGCCTTTTTGCTCTTTTTGATAGACGTAGTTGTTTTAGTCACAATTGAACCCTCTACCACAAACTTTGTTTCTTGAGAAATCTTTCTCTTTTTGACACTAGGTATGGTTACTTCCACATCTTTATCTTTATCCCCATGAACCAGGTTCATCTCCTTAATTTGGACTACTCTACCTGTTGTTTTTCGAAACGACTTCCTTGGCACTCTCAACTAAGGCCTTTTGACATTGGCCATAATCTGCTTCTTCTTCTTTTGATTGTAACTATCTGACACATTTTGAAGCAGATTGGGACTCTTGCCTATTTTAGCAAGAGAAGGAATTGTTTCCTTAACTTAACCAGCTTATCTACTGCACTTCTATCACCAGAAACATTACCTATATCCTGTGATTCTATCCTCATACTTTCATTCATAATCTTCTCATTTTCAGTAATCTCTTTTTCATACCACTATTGCACATCTCTCATAATGTAATCCATAACCAATGGGTGAATCAAATCCAGCCACTTGTTCTTCCACCCTTCCCCTCGCATCAGCCTCAACCCCCTCGCTCTCCTTTTATTTTTACTTTTTATTTTATACCACTAGTGTCTTCAGTAACAACATTTCCCTTTTCAATACCAGCCACACACCCAACCAGAACAAACCCATTCTCAAGATTTTCTACAATTTCAGAACCAAACTCAGATTTGAGAAACATAGAGGTTACCTGTTCTGTTTCAGAAGAAACTGGTTCTTCCCCCTTAGTCACAGACCAGAATCATCAGAATTCAATGGTTATTCTGCTTGACTGGCTTGTAGTATCTCACTCAATTTCTTAGCTTGTTCTCTGCTGGCCACTATGTTGCATTCAATCATTTTGATATGTTTTTTCTTGGGGGGTTGAAAGTGTGGGTGAAGGTTCTGTGGATGGTGAGGAAGGGTTTTCAGAGTTTTTGGATTCTCATGGGTGTTTACCATTTGATCAGTTCCAAAACTTGAGAGAAATAGAGAGACTTTTGAGGTTTTGGAGATTTTGATCTTTCAAAAAAATTTGAGATAAGAAAGGTCAGATCAATTTAAAGACGAAAAGGTTGAGTGCGTAACAACAACTTTTTGGAGGTTAGAAGTCTTTTAATCTTGGGAGTTTCTGTTTGAAGAGGGGTCAGACTCTTCCTCAAATATTTCGGCAATTATGGTGCATGGGTCTCTTGATGAAACTAGTTCATTTGTAGCTAATTGGTTCAAAAGCAGTTTGGGATAAAGTGGGACTCTTTTTAGTTCATGATCCATATGCATTCATTTCAAATTATGCGGAGTGTATAATATATACCTTATGAGCTCGATGAACCATGTTCTTCACTGAAAGTTCTCTTGTGTAAGACTGATTTTTTTCAAGAAAGAAGGATAATATCATTAGACATCAGTGAGATATTTTAGCACATGGCACAAGAGTATACTAATAAAAATATGAGACGGAGCAATATCTAATCTGATTAATTACAAAATTCACAAAATATATAACCAATCATTGAGTTAGAACTGGTTCCTCTTAGGTGATCTTAATAATCCCTGATTCTAACCAGTTTCTTTCAAAGTGATCTCTACTTAGAGATTTTGTGAAGATGTCAGCTATTTCCTTGTCAGTAGCACAAAATTCCACAGTGATCAAACTGTTTTCATAGTTGTCCCTTAAAAAGTGATGCCTAAAATCTATTTGCTTAGTTCTCTTGTGATGAACCAGGTTCTTGGTCATACTAATTGCACTAGTGTTATCACAAAATATGGGGACACAACTAACATCAATTCCAAAGTTCATTAATTTTTATTTGATTCTCAACAATTGAGCACAACATGAGGCGGCAACACCATACTCCGCTTCAGCAGTAGATAAGGCCACATAATTTTGCTTTTTGGTGGCCTAAGACATCAGACATGAGGCAATAAAGTGTGTCATACCTGAGGTTCTCTTTTTATCCACAAGAAAACCTGCATAATCAGCATCAGCATATCCCACTAAGTTAAAATTACTACCTTTTGGATACCATAGACAAAGGTCAGTGGTGCCTTTTAGGTATCTCAAGATCCTCTTGACATCAATCAAGTGAGACTCCTTTGGATTTTTCTGAAATCTAGCATAAAGGCCTACACTGAAAACAATGCCAGGTCTACTAGCAGTGAGATATAACAAAGAGCCAATCATTCCCCTATACATCTTCTGATCAACAGATGAACCAGGTTCATCCATATCCAATTTCGTTGATGTTTCAATAGGAATGTCAATTTCTTGGGATGTTCCTTCCTGGTTTTGTTATTGAGGAATAGGTTCACGAACAGGTTCCCTCGAGGTTTGAGGATCAATTCCTTTCTAGTCAGTTCCCCCTATCATGTTGCCCTAGGTGGAAGGACCTGTTCCATCACCTGTTCCTTCCTGTGATGCAGCTTCAGGCTGGACTGGGGATTTATCATTTGAGTTTCTTATCAGTCTAATCTCCTCATCATCTTGTTCCTGCCTCTCATAAAGAATGTTAGTTTCAAAAACAACATGCACACTTTCTTCTACACACATAGTTATTTTGTTATATATCTTATAATCTTTACTATGTGAAGAATATCCTAAGAATACTCTCTCGTCACTTATGTGATCAAATTTACCTAGGAAGTCCTTTCCATTATTGTGCACAAAGCACTTGCATCCAAATTCCCTAAGGTGGGATATTTGGCTTTCTACCTTTAAGTAACGCATAGGGAGTCTTTTCAACAAGAGGTCAGTCATGCACATATTTATGATGTAGCATGCAGTTCACAGCTTCTGGCCAGAAACTATGGGGCAATTTACTAGCAAGTAGCATAGTCCTAGCCATTTCCTCCAATGCCCTATTCTTTCTTTCAACTACTCCATTTTTTTTTTGTTGAGTCCTAGGAGCAGAAAAATTATGATATATGACATTCTCATCATAAAATTAAGCAAATTTAGCATTTTCAAATTCAGTACCATGATCAGACCTAATTGATGCAAGTTAATTAAATAGTTGTTTCTGAGTTTTTTCTAACAAATGAAATGAACATGTCAAATGCTTCATATTTAGATGTTAAAAATAGTGTCCAAGTAAATCTAGAGTAATCATCAACAAGCACCATAATATATTTCTTACCACATCTGCTCATTGTCCTCATTGGTCCACACATATCCTTATGGACCGTTCTATCGACCTGGTAGTACTCACTATTTTCTTACTTTTGAAAGAAGATCTTACATGCTTCCCTCTTGCGCAAGCCTCACAAACTTTATCTTTCTTGAACTTAATGTTAGGCAACCATATCACAAGTCCTTGGAGACTAGTTTATTGAGTTGACTTAGACTAGCATGTCCAAGTATCTTATGCCAAAAGAGGGGATTATTGTCCATGACACTCAAGCAAGTGAGTTCATTATCGAAAAGTGTGGACAGATCCACTACATATATATTGTTCACTCTTCTTCCTTGCAAGACTTTCCGACTCCAATAATTTTACCTTTCTTTCCTTTTTCAAAGGAGATATTACATCCTTTAAAGGCCACAAGTGAAAGGAACCTTTTCTTATTTCCTGTCATATGCTTTGAGCAACCACTATCCATATACCATATTTGGATACTCTCATTCACTTGGACCTGCAAAAAGAAATCAGGGTTAGTCTTAGGAACCCAAACTATTTTGGGTCCCTTTATATAGGCAAAAGGATAAATCAAGTTCTTTTTAGCCCAACTTGGCAGCATATTTTTTCTTAGAACAAAATTTTTGTTCTTTTGACTTGTCTTTTCTTTTGCAGCGCATTCACTTTTATAGTGACCAGTGTTACCACAGTGTGTGCATATATTGTTCTCAGGGAGTGTGAGGTACTTTCTTTTGGGATACCACTTAGGCGCAGAGTTTCCAAAGCCAAGACCCCTTATGTTGCTACTATGGTGTTCTTGTAGCCATGAAAGTGCATCAGAGAACATGTTCCATTTACATATTCTATCTAACTCATGATTAACATTAGTCAAGTCCTCCTTCAGGGTTCTTACCAGTTCATCCCTTTTATAGAGCTCATTTTTACCTTTCCTAGATCCTTTTCTAGTGAGAGTTGTGTGTCACTAGCTATTTCTTTACATATTCCTAACTTTAATTTTAGATTTTCAAATCTAAGTTCTAAGACAGATGTATCAAGTGCATGAACCTGGTTCTTCAAAGCAGTACTTCCTTTTCAGTTTTACAAATATTTATTTCCAGGTTTTTGCATTTTGCTTTTAAGAAGTTACACTCTTTTGACAGTTGTTCTTTTTTAGAATTTATATTCTTATATTCATCAATTAAAGTTAGCAACAATTCTGATAGTCTATCTTTAGAAAGGAGTTTAATTTTATCCTTGAGGTCCAGAAAACTTATCTCAAATTCTTCATCAGGTTCATCTTCAAATTCTCGAATTGTTATGAGAGCTCGTTTAATATTACCATCATTGTCCTCATCTAACTATCTTTCCAAGTAGCAACCATTGCTTTGGATGAACATGTTCCTTCTTTCAGATTTCTCCTTTTTCCACTCGACTTTACACATAGGATCGTTCTTGATCATGTGGTTCTTTTCACCACATTTGAAGCATCCATCAGTCATCTGCAAGTGACCACTTCTCCTCTCCTTTCACAAAGAATAGTAGTGATCATTGAATAGTAGTGGCCTAGTGGTGGATTCCTCTTTACAGTTTCCAGGTAGTGCACTCATCTTGATCTTCTCCTAAGGTGTAAGCCTCTTCAAGGATAACTTGCTCTGATACCAATTGATGTTTTATACTTCAATACTACAAAAGAGAGGAGGTGGTTTGTGTGGTGTCCAATTTTTGTGTGCACAGATTATTGAAGGACTTGGTTCTTCTATGTGTTGCGGAATAATAAATGTAGAAATTAAAGAACACAAGGATTTTTACGTGAAAAACTCCAGGCTCAAAAGGTGAAAAAATCACGACCTACTACCCAGTATGATTTTCTCCAAACACTTCACTACAACTCTGAACCAACAACAAAGTTTACAAACTCTTGCAAACCTAAGGATTAACTCTAACCCTTATAGCAACTAGCCACAGGCTGCTGCAATTGCTTCAAGTTAACTATAACTTGAACAACTCGAGTTTAGAACCTCTTGCAAACATAAGGATTAACTCTAACCCTTATAGCAACACGCCACATGCTGTTGCGACTACGTCAAGTTAACTCTAACTTGAATAATACAACGCAAGTACGTACAATTTGCTTCTAAGAAAGCTGAAAGGTACACCTCAAAACGCCTACTACACTTTGAACTAGAAATAAAGAAAGACACATAAAACTCTTTATGGAGCTGGTTCTTCAATCTGGTTCGTGTAGCTTCAGAATCGCACTCTTAAAACTCACAGGAATTGCTCACAAAATACCTTGCTATTTTGCTCTCAATTCTTGCTTAACTTGAGTATGTGTGCATCACCTGTAAAAGAGAACAACATTGATATTTATAGAGTTAGTAAATAAAGATTAACTAGAGTTCTAATACTTTAATCTTCCTTGGTGGAAGAGTTCTAGTCAATTTCAACTTCAACTTCTAACTCTTCCTTTATCTTGGATAGAGTTCTCTTCAAGTAAGGAGTCATGTTCCTTATCAAATATGCAACATTTTCGTTCAGGGATTATTATAAACAACCACTTAAACTTATTCCTTTCACGTGCATGCATTTTGCTTGATTTTGTCCGTCACCTATGTATACAGTCTATGGACATGGTTCATGCATGTGTTCCTTTGTCAATCATCAAAATCAAAACCGCTCAGGTTAACACTAGACTACCTTGAGTTTTTTACTTTCGTTGATCTTCTGTATTTCTGATTTCTTTTGTTTAATTAAATAATATTTATAACAACACTCTTTGGTATATAAGTTAGAGTTTAAAGGTCATGCCCTTGATCCTTGTGATTACAAAAGTCCGATCAATATATAAGTGATGACAGAAAAAAATCTCAGATTTATTTTGCGTTAAGATATGAGTTTGTATGATAGTGTCGAAGTTTTATGTTGTTTACTCCCTACTAATAACATTTCACCTCTTCATGTTGTGCAAATATTATTGATATTCCTACTACTTCACAGAAAAAAAGATATTAAAAGAAACAATAATTGACACTTTAAATCTAATCCAAACTGATTACGTACTTACTCGTAATAAGAGTACAATTAATTAATCATGATCAAGTAAAAAAAAAACATTTTTTCAAACAAATATCATGTATCCATTGATAGAAAACTGACTTGTCAAAGAAGAAAAGTTGCATTTGCTTGGTTAAAAAGCCACTTCCTAATTTTTTACCTCTATAAAAGAAGACCAGAGTTCAAGAGATGAGAACCACCACATAAAATTCCTCAACAAACACACTTATTAGAACCAAAGTAGTGATATCATATGGCAGGAGTAAAGTTGCTTGGTCTTTGGTACAGCCCTTTTAGTCATAGAGTTGAGTGGGCTCTGAAGATTAAGGGCGTGGAATATGAATTTATAGAAGAAGATCTTCAAAACAAGAGCCCTTTGCTTCTTCAATCCAATCCTGTTCACCAAAAAATCCCAGTGCTAATTCACAATGGCAAGCCAATAGCTGAATCTATAGTCATTCTTGAATACATTGATGAGGCTTTTGAAGGTCCTTCCATCTTGCCTAAAGACCCTTATGACCGTGCCATAGCTCGTTTCTGGGCTAAGTTTTTTGAAGAAAAGGTATATTCTTTATCAGTGCTATATATATTTTAGTAATAGTACGTTTACCATATTTTATGTTTTTATGAGTCTTTCCATGTTAGAGATTTATATGTCGATAGAAAATACAACGAATTTCTAGTACTTCTTATTTTTTTGGTATAATAATATTGGACTTAGATGAGCTCAAATAAGGCAACATCATTAGACAGATACCAACTTGAAGGATGTTGTTGTTGTGGTAAATTCTTATTCCTATCGGCAGAATTGAATAAATTTTTGTTGAATTCAAAATTTGCAGGGGACATCAGTGGGGAGATCTTTCTTTGTAAAAGGAGAGGAGCAAGAGAAAGCTAAAGAGCAAGTATATGAGATGCTGAAAGTTCTTGATAATGAGCTCAAGGATAAGAAGTTCTTTGTGGGTGACAAATTTGGATTCGCTGATATTATTGCAAATGCCGCAGCACTTTGGCTGGGAGTTTTTGAAGAAGCATCTGGAGTTGTTTTGGTGACAAGTGAAAAATTTCCAAATTTTTGCAAGTGGAGAGATGAATACATTAACTGCAGCCAAAATAAGGAATATCTGCCTCCAAGAGATGAGTTACTTGCCCAATTCAGAGCTCGCTTTCAAGCTGCAGCTGCTGCTTCTGCTCCCAAATGAATACTTTCTTATTCATCTTTGAAGTTCCAAGATTTTGTGTGGCAATAAATTAGAAGTGGATTTAGTGCGGTTTCACTGAATCATTCGTAAAGGCTCGACCAACGTATGTTATTTACTGTGTTCGAAATAGAAATAAAACACATTGTTTACGTCGAAATACGAGTAATAATTAAACTTGTAATGTGGTTATAAGTATACGTGACCTAATTCAATATTAATTAATAAATAAATAAAGGGGTTAAATGATTGTAATACATCAAATCAGTATCGTTTACAAGTTATCGACCTCGAGCCGGGATAGTTTCGAAATCGAACGTTGAGAATCACAAGAATAATAAGAACAATATGAACAGTAAATAGTTAAGAACAGGTTAAAGAGTAGAGTGCTTTGTATTTCTCAGTAATTACGTAAGTGATTAATTCGTATCAGGATTTTCTTACAAATGAGCAGGGTTCCTCTTTATATAGTAGAAAAATTCTAAATAAGGTATAACTCGAATTTCGTAAGTAAAATACATGATTCATATCAATAACCGTTAATGGTTCTGCCAGTTCCGAGATTCTCGCCGAGATTGGTGGTCAATTGTGGATATCTCATGATTCCGTTATTTAGGCGTCGATTTAACCCGATCTCGATTTTTTAGTCTCCGTGTTCTTCAGGCTCGAGCTTACGTCGATACGGACTCACTTCCGAGGCAGATCCTCGAGCCCGTAAAATTGAATGTGATCGATTTTAATCGTACACACAAAATATAATATGAACTTGAATTAATTTATCTACTCAAATTACTGTGTCCTTGAGGAATTTAATCCCCTTATAATAATCAAAGTATGGAATTATTCCTCTCAACAAGTTTCGAACGCAAAGACTAGAACAAATTAAACTCAGTTTCTGTTATGTGTTTGAAAAATAATGAAGTTCAAAAATTCGATAATGAAATTTGAGGCAAGGCCTCTATTTATTTAAATGGCAAGAGGACCAAAGTTGTTGCCTTCTCGGAAATAGCCAGGTGTCTTTACGAAAATTTCATGAGATTAAGGGTGTCTCTGATACGAGGGAAAATACTTTTTGGAATTATATTATTATTTTTCATAGTTTAATTGTACAAAATAGTTTTAAAAATATTTTTTTTTTATATCATATTTTCCTGGAATTAAAGAAAAATAACTTCCCTAGAAAATTTTAGGAAAACATTTTCTAAAAACTCGACCTACTCTCACATATAACCCCAACTCCCTCCCCTTCTCTCACCTACCCCGCCCCTATCCAAAAAGGTTTTTCTTTAGATTTCAGATTTTTTTTCTTTTTCGTCACCGGCTACCCGCCCCCTCCCCCCTGCGGCAATTTCTTTTTATATTCTTAGTGTTGGCTTTTCATTTTTTCGATTTACAGTTTTAATATTTTGTGAGTTTCAAAGTTATGAGTTCATAGGTTTATATGTTTGGAAGCTTGCCGATTTAGAAATAATAGAGTTTACGAGTTCAAAAATTTGACGGTTCAGAAGTTTATCAAATTTAAAGATTAGGAAGGTTGTTGATTCGAAAGTTTAAAACTTCATGTTTATTGTATCAAGTGGCGAAACCAGAAATTTTTCCAAAGGTGTTCAGACTTGGAAGAAGTAAAAAAAAATCCCGACAAAAAGTATTCAATATAAGTTTTATATATCTAAAATCAATATTTTACTTATATACATAGTGTATTTTTTTGTAATATTTGTCCACCCTTAACAAAAGGTGGCTTTATCCCTAATTGTATCTAAATTATTTATGAATACTCTTGAAAAATTATTTCTTTAATTTGCGTATCAAACACTAAAAAATGAGTAAGATTACTACTTACTTTTTGATAAAATATTTTCTTAATATACCAAACACACTCTAAATATAAAAATTTATCGTCCATAAATTTATCAATCGTAATACGAGCCGGACAATAATGACGTGAGGGCAACTCTTTTCTTTCTTCCACGTGGGCAACATCCATTCATTTCATTCCCACCTTAAAGTCACAACCCACTGATGCTAAATCTTGATAAAACTACTTGTTCGAGAGAGTAAGCTTAGATATTGGTTGGTCAGGGATTGAATAATAATTAATCATGTCAGTTTTCCTAAGATAAAATTGGTGACTCATTACATCAGTCTTCTATTTCTAAATTCTAATTAAGGAGGCAAAAAAATATAACGAAAAAGCAAGCCACGAGATTTTACGAAAAAGTGGGTGACATAAGCACATAAGTCAAAAGAATCAACATTGACGGCCGAAGTGTTTTTCAAACATGATTCGCAGAATAGTGACCAATAGAAAATATGAGAACTTTTAGTGATTTTTATAATATTTTTATATAGAGGGAAAGGAAGAGCCTTAAGAATTAACTAATTTACAACATTTATTTATTTTTACATATATTTTTCTAAACAAAGCAGACAATTGGGCTAACATCATAACTATCAGAACTCTCTCTTGGGTTTTGCACTCGTACCCTATATTTGTGATGCTTTTTAATTTGTACCTTATTTTTAAAAATTATTGATTCGGTAGCCAGCTGATAAAAAAATCGTAACAATATGACAATTACACCACTAACAAAAGATATAAAACCTGCATCACGCATTCATCGCGTGATCTGCAACCTCATTCGTGAAAAAAGATCTCCTCCTCTTCGCTCAGCAGTTTTTATCAAAAAACTAGAAATTTGTTCGGATTCATCTTCAGAATCACACTTGCATGAAGTTGTTTCACCTTGAAGCTAAAACTTCAGGCTAATGTAGCATGAAGTTGTTTCATGTTGAAGCTAAATCTTCATGCTAATATAGCATGAAGTTGTTTCACTTTGAAGCTAAAAATTCATGCTAATATATGCTGAAATTATTTATCCTGCAATCTACAGCTTTGTCATGAATTTATATCTGAAACTTCAGTCTAAACATGCTGAAGTTATTTAGTTCATTTGCTAAAACTTCAGACTAAACATGCTAAAGTTATTTAGTTCATTTGTTAAAACTTCAGACTAAACATGCTTAACTTATTTTAGTTCATTTGCGAAAACTTTAAACTAAACATGCTTAAGTTTTTTAGTTCATTTGCTAAAACTTCAAATTAAACATGCTTAACTTTTTTTGTTCATTTGCTAAACCTTCAGGCTAAACATGCTTAAGTTTTTGTCTTGCAGTATATAATCTTCTAATGAATTTTTGCTAAAGCATGCTGAAGTTATTTCGTTCATTTGCTAAAACTTCACACCAAACAAATGTTGGAGCTTTGTCCTACAGCCTACGACTTTGTCATGAGTTTTATCCAAAACTTCAGTCTACACAAGCTGAAGTTTTTTAGTTCATTTGCTAAAACTTCAGACTAAACATGCTTACGTTTTTGTCCTGCAGTATGTAATTTTCTGATGAGTTTTTTTCTAATGCATGCTGAAATTATTTAGTTCATTTGCTAAAACTTCATACCAAAACATGCTGAAGTTTTGTCCTATAGTCTATCTTTTATTAAAGAACGGCAATTTTAAAACGCTTTTAATTAAAAAAATGGGTACGGATGCAAACGGAAAAACAAAACGGGTATAACTTAAAAAGTGGTGACCAAAACAATGAGTGTATAATATATGTAAAATATGTGTATAGACGTGTAAAACGGGGCATTTGCATCTATACTCGCTTTTTATGTCACGTTTTAACTTGTGCCCGCTTTGCAAAAAAAAATTGCAAGTGTACCTGCTTTTTCGCATAACTTCAGCATACGGGGCTGAAGTAGCAAAGGCAATCACGCAAAACTTCAGCATTCTAGTAGACGGGCCTGAAGTAGCAAGTGTGCTGAACCAAGTGTGCTGAAGTTTTTGTTTGTAATTGATGAACTTAAGCATAGTAGCTGAAGTTTTGTTCTCTATTTGCTGAAATTTTTGTTTAACTTATGCACATCTTAACACAAAGCTTTTGTTTGTATTTGTTGAAGTTTTTGTTTTTATAACTGGCTTTGTTTTGTAACTGGCGAACTTCAGCTCTAGAGCTGCTCTAGAGCTGAAGTAGCTGAAGTTTTGTTATCTATTTGCTGAAGTTTTTGTTTTGTAACTGGCAAACTTTAGCTCTAGAGCTAAAGTTTTCGTTTTGTAACTGGCAAACTTCAGCTCTAGAGCTGAAGTTTTTGTTTTTGTAACTGGCGAACTTCAGTTCTAGAGCTGATGTTTTTGTTTTGTAACTGGCGAACTTCAACTCTGATAAACATATTTATGGCAACCATCCCATGAATTGAAGTTCCATAGCAGCACCAACAGCAGCAGAAGAAAGAAGAAGAAGAAAAAGAAGAAGAAGAAGAAGAAGAAGAAAATGAAGGAGGAGAAGGAGGAGGAGAAAGGGGGCTGGAGTTATTTAAAAAGTGGGTACAAGTTAAAAAATTTTAAAAAAATAAATATAGGTTAAATGGAGGCGAGCAAATAGGGTGCCCGTCCAATTTTTACGTGTAAAACTCAATATGTAATATGTGTATTCCGACTAGAAAGTAAAGAAACCTTACTTTTTCTTGCTTCTTTCCTTTTTACAGAACGAGATTTTTGGAGTGTGACAATCTTAATAAAAGGCTTTCCTTTTCTTAGAACCGAACGATGGTGAGAAGATTAACAATAATACTATGACTTCTTTTAGGTACAAAATAATACCGACGACTTATGTGCTCATGACACCAACATTTTCATCAAATGTCATAGCATGCTAATTAATTTTTTGTGCTTTCCTAGAAATATAAAACTGATTTCACACTTGAGTCACCAATCCTTTCTTTTTTCAATTCGATGAGGAAAAAAGATATGACATTATTGTATAATCACCCACTAACCAACAAAACTGTAACACGAGATACTTCCTGGTAGTATTTTCTGGTTTCTTAGAAATATAAAATGCTTTCACACTACGAGACAACATTTATTTCTTTGCCTTTATCAATTCGATGAGAGAATTCATAATATTTATTAATTATTCTACAATCACTGACCAACCAAATAAAACAGTAACACAAAACACTTCCTGGCATGTTAATATCAGATAAGAAGCATATTTTTATTAAAGCCTACCTTCAGATATAAGCATATTTTTAATTTTGAAGGTGCCACACAAAATCTTGAAATTTCACAGGAGGTGTTCATTTGGGAGCAGAAGCAGCAGCTGCAGCTTGAAAGCGAGCTTTGAAATGGGCAATCAACTCATCCCTAGAGGGTAGATATTCCTTGATTTGGCTGCAGTTAATATACTCATCTCTCCACGCACAGAAATTTGGAAATTTTTCTCTTGTAACCAGAACAATTCCAGAGGCTTCTTCAAAAACTCCCAGCCAAAGTCCAACAAAATTTGCAGCAATATCAGCAAACCCAATTTTGTCACCGACAAAGAACTTCTTATCCTTGAGCTCATTCTCGAGAATTTTCAGCATCTCAATAGCTTCCTCTTTACCTTTCTCTTGATCCTCTCCTTTGAGAAAGAAAGTTTTTCCCACTGGTGGCACCTGCAATTAATTCAAAACTTGAACAACAATGACAATATATAATGTCTCAACCCTAACCATGTCGAAGTCCAATATATGAATTTTGACTAACAATATTGTTTCCTAAATATACATAAATCCATGAAATTCTCGGTCTTTTTTCTAACTTCTTTTGATGTGATTTTAATATTACCTTGCCTTTTCAACACATTTATTCACCTTGATGATCACACCTATGAATAAACATATAAAAGTCGACGACACAGGACATGAGATTATACATAACATAAAACAGTCAAAACTTTAAGTTTCAATAAAAATTTTACTAAATTCTGCAAAGAGGAATACAAAGCATGAAAACGGATTTTACCTTGTCCTCGAGGAACTTAGCCCAGAAACGAGCTACAGCACGGTCATAAGGGTCTTTAGGCAAGATGGAAGGGCCTTCAAAAGCCTCATCAATGTATTCAAGAATGACCATAGACTCAACAATGGGTTTTCCATTGTGAATTAGCACTGGAATTTTCTTGTGAACAGGGTTTGATTGAAGAAGTAGAGGGCTTTTATTTTGTAGATCTTCTTCTATAAATTCATATTCCACGCCCTTAATCTTCAGAGCCCACTCAACTCTATGACTAAAAGGGCTATACCAAAGACCAAGCAACTTCACTCCTGCCATATGATATCACTACTTTGGTTCTAACAAGTGTTTTTGCTTTACTATGTTTAGGAATCTTAATTCTTATGTTGTGATTATCTCTTGAGTTGGTTTCTTTTATAGAGGAAAAACCAAGGAAATGTCTTGACAGCCAATTAGCAAATGCTTTGACTAATTCAATCTTCTACTTTACTGCATCATATTGACCGAAGACTCAACTGGTCGTTTGGTTTGAATGTGGATTATGCCGGGATAAATTATGCTATGATTAATTATTTTGGTATTATTTTTTATTTATTATTTGGTATGTAGTATTGAAAATGATAATTGTATAATTTCTACGAAGAAAGTATAAGTTATCTCGAAACTAACTAAAACACCATTTACAAGGTGTAAGTTATCCCGATACTAAATTTAATCGTGGGATAACTTGTACTAAATTTGTTAACCAAACAAAATATTAAGGTAGTATTAAATTCTTATACAAATACTATACCTTCTAATACCTCATACCAAACGACCCCTTCAAAGATAAGTAGTACAAGCATATACACTGGTAAGAGTACCGGAAATTTCAACGCAGTTATCAACCACGCCATCGACGGGATACCGCCGATAAATAATAAACTATATTATATTAATTCGTAATTGTTTTGCTTATAAAGTAAAGTTTTCTCTAAATTGTTCATCGGTCACAACAACAACAATAACAACAAACCCAGTATAATCCCAACAGGTGAGGTTTGGGAAAGATAATTTGTACACAGATCTTACCCCTACCTAATGCAATAGTAAATATTTTAATAAAGTAATTTAAATTTCAAAATTGTTAAATCGATTGAACAAAACATTTTCGAGGCAGACTACCTTGTTTTCAGATTAGTTTCGGGGATTGGTTTGGTCATCAATTTTTTGCAACCTATACCGAATATAAGATTATATTTGGTACTCATAAGATTAACACATACTGTATGAGATTTGGCGTAAGCCATTACATCCAATAGCTTCAGTTACTTTGAATATATCGCTCTGGTCAACCATGAATCGACCAGGCGAATTGGTGTATTTATTTATTTGTCTTGGAAGTAGGCATCCAACCTGTATGGGATTAAAATATGTTCATAAAAATATGATCTCACGAGAAAGTGACACATAAAACAGAAGGCAGAAAGTAGCTAAATCCAAATGGTGATCTCGCTTGTCACCGGAGAGAACGATACTCATAACGACAAAATTAATGTCGTCATTCAGTAGCATTCAATAAAGAATATTCTACAACATTAAGTGCATGATATGTTACAAAGAATATGTCGTTCACTGTCCACCGTTACACATCCTTTAATGACTATCATAATTGTCATTAAGGAGGAGCTTAATCATATGACCTTGTTCCCTAGGTGCAACTATAAATAGTGAGCTCTACTATCATTGCAGATGACACGAAATTTTTCACAAGCATACACTATATTCTTTCAAAAGCTCAAATAACATTTTACTTCTTGCTTATTTGTATTGTTCTTATCTCTCCCGGTAGTTTTGCGCCCGGAACCAAGATATCTGCCGTCTATTTCAATTTTAAGGATAAGTCTTATATTTCTGTCTAATTCATCTTTTATTTTTGGATCAAATTAATTCACTTGTCTATAAACCACATACAAATTCAACTGTACCATTTTATGGGTAAATAGTTTGGCGTCCACCATGGGGCGTAGACAGTCATGTAATTGAATTGATCCATGCATCTGTTACTAACTTGTTTGATTATTTGTTCATAGCAAAGATCATTAAAAATCACACAACAGGTGAACTGATCGCGGCAGGAACAATAGGTCGTTACAGAACAAGGAAACATCAGGTTCTCAAGATTCTTCCTATCCAGACTTTCCGAATGCAAATTCAACGTCAGCATAGTGGAGCTAGTATTGGTTATGAGGAACATTAAAGAAGCATGGTTCCTGAAGCCAATGAGATCTGATCCCGGCCAGAGGGATCCTAATTTGTTGTGTGAATACCACGGGACAAACGGTCACCGGACTGGGGACTACCAGCATCTGCGCGAAGAGGTGGCGACATTATTGAAAAGCGGCCATCTTAGGGAATTTTTAAGCGACCAGGCTAAAAACAACTACGGTCGCAATCCTGACAATGCAAAGCCTTCGAAAGTGGGAGAAGATCTCCCACGCCTGATGATCAACATAATTTTCGGGGGAAATGAGACTAACGGGGTTACATTTTCAGCGACGAAAAAGACGAAGGTATGAGTGACCCACAACAAAAGACTCTAGTAAGTTGCTGAATACGACATTACTTTTACGGAGGAAGACGCGGATGGACTTCTACTACCGCATAACGACGCCCTAGTAATCGCTCTAAACGTCTTAAATTTTAAAATTAAACGTGTTCTGGTGGATCCAGGAAGTTCGGCCAATATTATCCAATGGAGAGTATTGGATCAAGCCAAGCTCAGCGGAAGTATCATTCCGATCACAAAAATCCTCGCCTGGTTCAATATGGTAAGTGTAATGACCCGGGGGAGATCTTGCTACCCACGAATGTCGAGAGGGTGATGAAGACGACCCTCTTTGAGGTAGTAGACGGAAATACACGTTACAATATATTTTGGGGAGACTATGACTGCACGAAATAAAGGTTGTGTCGTCAACATATCATCAGTTGTTGAAATTTTCAACTCCCGAGGGAGTTAAACAAATAAGAGGTGACCAACCGGAAGTAAGGGAGATGAATGGAATCTCAGTCTCCAGTAGCAAGGGAAGGATCATGCGGCATAGTAGCCAAACGAAGTCAACTAAGGGTAAGGGGCGTCGCAATCCTATCAGGTGCCAAGGTATTTCCAGGTACCAGAAGAGACAGACGCAACAAAGTCCACAGCAGAAGAACTTGAGCAAGTCACATTTTTCGAAAAATTCTTGGAGAGGAAATTCCACTTGGGAACAAGATTGCATCCCGAGCTCAAATGTGGAATTTATTAAATTTTTAAATTTAATATCAATTATTTTGCGTGGTCGCATGCGGATATGACAGGCATCCCGCCGGAAGTGGCCGTACACAAGCTAAGCTTGGATCCCAGCATTCCTTCGGTAAGACGAAAAAATGTCTTATTGTCGAGGCCAGAAATAAATTCGCCAATGAAGAGGTAACTCGCCTGCTTGATATCGGTTCAATCCGAGAGGTAAAGTATCCCGATTGGCTAACTAACGTAGTAGTAGTTCCAAAGAAGAAGAATAAATTTCGTGTGTGCGTAGACTATAAGGACTTAAATAAGGCATGCCCAAAAGATTCTTTCCCATTGCTAAACATTGATCAAATGATTGATGCAATGACCGGCATGAGTTAATGAGTTTCCTCAATGATAACAACCAAAATGAAAGAACGAGAAGTGGGACTTGAAAAGCAAATAAAGAGATGGAAGCAAAACACAAATATCGATGAGATATTAGCAATAAATAGAATTAAAATTCTAATCAGCCCTAATACAATCAACAAAAGTACATACACTAAGAGAATCCTCAAGAGGAAGACAAACTTCTTGCAAATTCTAGGGCTAGTTCAAAGGAAAGGACAAGTCTACCTTCAAGCTCACAAAATACATAGGAATATTCAATATAGTCTAAGAAATTAAAGATGACCTAATATTTTCTACTTATTCTAAGGTCTACATAATGTCAAAAAAGACCCTTAGGTGCTTGGGCTCTCCACTTGTAATTGGGCGTTTTCACATGAACTTGGGCCACCATCCTTGAATATCATTTTGATGAAACTGTAGACTCTATTAGGCTTTTCCAAAAGATCATTCAAATCTTCCAAATCCATTAAATGCATCCAAATAATTTGAAGGTCCTTGGCTTAACTCCTAGTGAACGGTCTTGAAGACATAGTCATAATGTGATCATCTTCCCCTTCTTGAAAAAAAATCGTCCTCGAATTTGTAACATCGCCTACATGAAAATGAGATAAGTCACTAACATTGAAAACATCAGGCACTTGAAAATCATATAGGAAGATCAACTTTATAAGAATTTTGATTAATTCTTTTAAAAATTTGAAAAGAACCATCTCCTCTTGGTAGCAACTTGTTCTTTCTCTTATGAGGGAACCTTTCCTTTCTAATATGCACCCACATCCATTCTCCGGGTACAAACACCATTTTCTTTCTTCCATTGTTGGCTTTGGTAGCCTCTTTTTGGTTCATCTTTTCAAGTTGTTTCCTAGCATTCTCGTGGGTTTTATTCATGGCTTCGGCTCTTGTCAGGGCATGTAAACTCACAACAACATCTTGAGACAAAGGAGTTAGATGCAAAGGAATTAAAGGATTGAAACCATAAATGCATTCAAAAGGAGACATGCCAATAGATGAATGAATAGTCCTAGTATCCGCAAATTCTATAAATGGCTATTGTTCCTCCCAAGAAGTAACCCTTCCTTTAAGCATGCCCTAAGCATATTTCCTAATGACCTATTGACAACTTCGGTTTTACCATCGGTTTGAGGGTGACAAGAAGTATAAAACAACAATTTAGTGCCAAGCTTATCCCACAAACCCATCCAAAAATGACTAAGAAACTTGGAATTGCTAACACTAACAATAGTTTTTGAAATTCCATGCAACTTAAGCACATGATCAATAAATGGAGCAGCAACATGGGTAGCATCATCACTTTTATGACATGGTATTAAATGTGCCATTTTAGAAAATCTATCAACTACCACAAAAATAATATCTCTACCTTTTCTAGTCCTAGGAAAACCAAGAACAAAATCCATAGAAATATCAAACCAAGGAGAATTAGGAATAGGCAATGGAGTATACAAACCAAAAGGACGTACATTAGACTTAGCTTGCTTGCACTCAACACATTGACCACATACTTTATCTACGTCAACTTTCATCTTAGGCCAATAAAAGTGCTCTTTTAATATATCTAAAGTCTTAGGGACTCCAAAATGTCCCATTAAACCATCACTATTGGCCTCTCTAACAAGAATTTCTCTCTAAGAGGACCTAGGCACACATAACCTACCATCTCTAAATAGGAATCCATCAAACTTGTGAAATCTCTTTTATTTTTCTAATTTGGCTAATTCCTTATCCTTATCTTTCTTCCCTTGCTTATCAAGGTATGCATCATCTAACCTATAAGGTTTCTTATATACTCAACTTGATCCTATTAAATATAAAGCTCATTAAAGTCATGATCACTAGGATAAAGTTCTCTTAGGTTCTCAAAATTCCATCAACTTAAAAGTCAAAGTGTTCATTAAAATAAACTTCCTAGAAAGAGCATCTGCGACCACATTATCTTTGACTTTAAAGTGAATCACATATGAAAATTGCTCAATAAACTCTACCTATTTAGTATGTCTCTTGTTTGGCTCTTAAGGTGCTTCAAAGATTCATGGTCGGTTTTAATCAGAAACTCCATATGTCAAAGGTAATGTTGCCAATTTGATAAAGTTCTAACTAAGGCATACAACTCCTTGTCATACGTAGAATAGTTCAGGCTCGCCCCTCTAAGTTTCTCACTAAATTAGGCTATGTGTTGTTGATCTTGTATTAAAACTGGTCCTATACCTAGTCTACTAGCATCACACCCAATTTCAAAAGTCTTTTCAAAATTAAGAAATTGAAGAAGTGGTGCCTTGCTAAGTTTATCTTTCAAATTCCTAAAAGATTTCTCTTGTGCTTTTACCCAAACAAAGGCCTTATCTTTCTTAATCACTTGGTTCAAGAGTGCGGCTATGGTGCTAAAGTTCATAATAAACCTTCTATAGAAACTAGCTAACCCATGAAAGCTCCTAACGTCTCCAATAGACTTAGGTGTGTGCCAACTCCTAATGGCTTATACATTAGGATCATCAACTTCTACACCCCTAGCACTCACAAAAAAACCAAGAAAGATCACTTTATCAACACAAAAAATACACTTTTTCAAAGTAGCAAACAATCTTTCCTTTCTAAAAACATCAAAATTTTGTTTCAAGTGCTCCACATACTCTTCAAGTGACTTTGAATACACCAAAATATCATCAAAGTAAACTACAACAAACTTTCCAATAAAGGATTTCATCACATAGTTCATAAACCTCATAAAAGTGATAGGTGCATTAGGAAGCCCAAAAAACATAACCATCCATTCATACAATCCAAATTTAGTTTTAAAAGAGGTTTTTCACTCATCACTGGGTTTCATTCTTATTTGGTTATAACCACTTCTCAAGTCAATTTTAGAAAAGATAAAAGAGACACTCAAGTCATCAAGTAAGTCATCAAGTCTAGGTATAGGATGACGATACTTTACCGTGATTTTATTCATAGCCCTACAATTTACACACATTCTCCAACTTCCATATTTCTTTGGCACTAGGATCACGGAAAGACACAGTGACTCAAGCTTTCCCTTATAAATCCCATCTCAAGAAGGTCATCAACTTGCTTTTGCAACTCTTTTATAACCTCCAGATTGCTCCTATATGCCGCTTGATTTGGGAGTTGAGATATCGGGTGAACAAAGTCAATTTGATGCTCTATTTCCCTCAAAGGTGGTAGTTCACTTGGTAGCTCTACAGAAAAGACATATTCATAACCTTGCAAAAGAGTAGAAACTTCACTAGGTATAAAAGGTGTTAGCTCATTAGCAGTCAATAAAAAATCTTTATGCATAAGAAGTATAAGAGAACGGTTATCCTCAACTTCTCTCAAAGGATCTTGATGACTAGCTAACAAACTCACTTTTTATTTTCCTTTAGGCTCACCCTTATTTTGTAAAAATAAAACTTTTCCCTCATTTTTCCTCATTTTTTCATTTTTTTTCTCTCTTGAAGTGCCAGTCTTCTCATTTTTTTTCCCTCTATTGAAGTATCACTCTTTTTTCTCTCTTGCTCACTCTTTGCTTTTTCCCTCAATTCTCTCCTTTTTTTTGTACTCTTCACTCACCTGAAATGGTGTCAAAGGTAAAATAGTAAATTTATGTCCATCTTTAACAAGAGATTACATATTAGTTCTTCCATCATGCTTTGCTTCTCTATCATATTGTCAAGGTCGGCCTAGAAGCAAATGACAAACTTGCATTGGCACTACATCACACCAAACTTCATCATGATACCTTTCGATCTTGAACTTTTTCAATACTAGCTTTGTCACTTTGAGCTCCCCACACTCATTTAACTATTGTAGTCTATATGGTGTAGGACGCTTCCTTGTAGGAAAATTTAATTTCTCTACAACAGATGCACTTTTGACATTTACACAACTTCCATTATCAATTATCATTGAGCAAACATCTCCCATAATCTTGCATCTAGCATGAAAACGGCTCTCCTTTGATCTAGCTCTTGCTTAGCAAGTGCACCCATAAGTCTTCATACTACCAAGTAGCGCTTCAAGTTTTCTTCTTCACACTCTCCATGGTCACTTTCACTTTCCTCTTCACCATGGTCACTATCTCCCGTTTGATATCCTCCATCATTCATTGCAATTATAACTCTCCGGTTTGGAGAATATCTCATGTAATGACCAAGGCCATGGCACTTATGGAACCTAATATTAGTAGGAGACTTGTATTGAGCATTATTTCCTCCTTCTTTAGCCTCCACCTTAGGTTTGGATTATTCAACTTGATTTTTGAAATCTTGTTAAGTCTCTTTAGGCTTGTCCCAATGGTTTGAAGATTGCCAAATCTCTTTTTCCTTACTCCATGAAGAAGTAGTGCTCTTGAAATTGTAGCTTTTCTCACCTTTAAGCCCCTTTTCAACTCTCAAAGCCGTTTGGTAAGCATCCTCTAAGTAATCATACTTGTGCAACCTCATAGGAGAAGAAATTTCCTTATTCAACCCTGCAAGGAATCTTGAAATAATAAGATCCTCTCTATCACGAAAGTTGGCTCGCAACCTTGTCTTCTCAAATTCTTAAAAGAATTTATCAACATTCTTACTACCTTGCCTCAAAGTGTAGAATTTTGAAAGAATATCTTTTTGAAAGTAATCTGGTGCAAACCTTGCCAAGCTTGTTGCCTCATTGCATTTTGAGCATGATCTTCTTCTTCCACAAGATTGATGTTCTATTCTTGTGGTGATTGGCGATTTTGTGGATTGACCCTCCTTTGTTGCTTTTGGGGATGATTTTCATGGAATGGAATCCCTCTTTGTACATAAGTAGCTTGAGAATGGATCCATTGTTGCATTATATTAGGATACAAAGGAGTAGAAGGAGTTGATGGAGAAGCACTAGTTCCAACACCTTGTTGATGTGGGAGGGTTCCATTCACCAAAGAGTTTACTTTTTCCTCTTGAACTTGCATCCTATTCTCTATGTTTGTGAACCTTCCATCTATCATATCAAATCTCTTCATCGTGGTCTCAAACATTTTTTCCATGTTGTTAGAAGATCCCTCACCCATATTGAACTTTCCTACAAAATGAACAAACAAGTTAGTGATAAAATTACTCACCAAGTTGCTCCGTTAGTGTATGCACTCAAGTTGTATGTCACTCGCTCACTCGTGTTTCACTCTTGAAAATTGACTTTTAATCTCACTCGCTCTAGCGTTTTTCCACTCAAAAGGTAAAACTCAAAGTTGCCTCCAAACTAGTACCAAAGACTTTACAACAAGTCCCTTATGTCTTGGGGATGGAGTGGAATTGATGTTTAAACAACAACAGACAATTTTAGCAAATTCAGACTTGAGCCAAGAAAATTCACAATGAAATAAAAGAGAAAAAGCACGAGAATAGCACAAAATAAGTTAAGAACGCAAAAGACTAGATATTACTTAATATGGATTAATATAAAGCTAATCTAGCCAAGAATGAACAAAGAAATGAGCTAGAACACTTAAAATGCAATTGCAAAGTAGCTGCAATTTTCAGCAGGTTTCAAGGCTTCTAATATGGTGCACGGAAGCTTTCAAAAGATTGAAATAGGTCCAACAATTGCTGCTCTATTCCACAACTCACAACTTATTCAAGTTCAAGTTTAAGTATGTGAAGGGGCGAAGCTTTTGGTTTTCCATTCTTGATTCTCTTTTTTTTTCTTCAATCTCCAATTTAATGATGTAACCAAGTTTTCAGAGTGAACTTTTAAGTTTGTTTCACTTTAAGTCAACAAAATCACCAAATTAGTAGCCACTAGACAATCAAATTCACAAACTTTAAAAATCCTTTTAGAAAATTGATGTTTGAAATATAGCATTCAAGAACGAGAACAGTGCAACAAATGGAATATCTCTTCTTCTTTTTTTTGATGGTTCAAGATCAGTGAAACAACTGAGTATTAGAATACCCATACTCAAAGCTCTTGATACCAAATGATAACAACCACAATGCAAGAACAAGAAGTGGGACTTGAAAAGAAAATAAATAGAGGGAAGCAAGACATAAATATTGATGAGATATTAGCAATAACTAGAATTAAAATTCTAATTACCCCTAATACAATCAACAAAACACCTACATTAATAGAATCCTAAAGAGGAAGACAAACCTTTTGCAAATTCTAGGGCTAGTTCAAAGGCAACCACAAGTCTACCGTCAAGCTCACAAAATACATAGGAATATTCAATATAGTTTGAGAAATGAATGATGACCTAATATTTTATATTTATACTAAGGTCTACATAATGACTAAAAAGACCCTTAGGTTCTTGGGATCTCCACTTGTAATTGGGCCTCTTCACATGAACTTGGTCCACCATCCTTGAATATCCTTTAGATGAAATTGTAGACTCTATTTGGATTTTTCAAAAGATCATTCAAATATTCCAACTTCATCAAATGCATCCCAATAATTTGAAGGTCCATGGCATGACTCCTAGTGAACGGTCTTGAAGGCATAGGCATAATGTGATCACTCGGTGCTTAATCCGGTAACAACCAAATCAAAATAGACCCGGAGGATCAGGAAAAAGCTTTTTTTCATCAGGAATTTTGGCACATATTGTTACAACATGATGCCCTTCAGGCTAAAGAATGCCGGAGCCACTTATCGATAACTCGTGAACAAGATGTTTGAAAAAAAATAGGGAAAACTATGGAAGTTTACATAGATGATATGCTTGTTAAGTTTTGAGTGCGGGTGATCATCTCAAACACTTGCAAGAAACTTTTGACATCTTAAGGAAGCACAACATGAGGCTTAACCCCGAGAACTATGCGTTCAGGGTCAGCTCTGGTAAGTTCTTGGGCTTCCTGGTGTCGCAAAGGGGAATCGAGGTTATGCCCAATAATATCAAGGCCATCGAAGACATCTCGGGCCAACTGTCAAGCGTAAAAGAGGTTTAGAGGCTAATAGGGAGGTTGGCTGCTTTGAGTAGATTCATTTCCCGGTCTTCAGAGAAATTCTATCATTTCTTCTCACTGCTAAAAAAGAAGAACAACTTTGAGTGGACCTCGGAATGTCAACAGGATTTGAGGGATTGGACATGGTATTTGTCAAGCCTTCTGTTACTATCGAAACCGGAAGAAGGCAAAACGTTGTTGGTCTACTTAATGGTCTCGGAGGTAGCGAGAAGTGTTGTTTTAGTATGTGAGGATGAAGGTACGCAATCTCCTATCTATTATGCTATTAAAATTTTTACAGGATTAGAAACTCGCTACCCGCATCTTGAAAAATTGGCCTTAGCCCTCATAGTCTTCGCTCGAAAACTAAGGCCTTATTTCCAATGTCATCTGATATATGTGGTATCCACCTTTCCCCTACAAAATATCCTTCATAAACCTAAACTTTCGGGTAGGCTGGCCAAGTGGGCCGTTGAAATGAGTGAATTTGACATAGAATATAAACCTAGGACTGCGATTAAGTCAAAAGTTTTGGCTGACTTTATGACCGATTTCAGTCCGGGACTGTTATCTTTGGCAACCAAGGAAGCAGTGATGGTGTCAGAATCGACATCAGGAGTTTGGATCCTATTCACGAACGGAGCTTCCAACATAAAAAGGTCTGGGATCGGCATAATACTAACCACTCCTTCGAGGGAAACCCTAAGGCATGCCATAAGAACGGTCCCGCCGTCTAACAATCAGGCAGAGTATGAAGCTTTGATTGCAGGAACTGAATTGGCCCGTAGACTGGACTCCAAGGTCATAGAAATCAAATATGACTCCCAGTTGGTGGTAAATGAGGTCTACAGGATCTTTGAATCCAAGGAGGAATGCATGCAACAGTATGTAATAAAGGTTCAGGCTTTACTCGCTCGGTTCTGGGAGTGGTCAATTACGCATATCCCAAGGGAAGAAAATGCAAAAGTAGATGCATTAGTTAACCTTGGCTCGTCCACGGAAATGAAAGGATCGGATTCCGGTACGGTCATACAACTTATGCACTCGGTACTTGAGGTAGATAACTATTACGAGGTAAACGCGACTAATTTTGTCTGGGACTAGAGAAACAAAATTATTAACTATCTCGAACACAGAAAACTGCATGAGGATCCTAAGGCATCTTGGGCGTTATGAACTAAGGCCACACAATATAGTTTAAAAGGTGGTCAATTATACAGATAATCTTTCCAAGTCCCATTGGCCCGATGTTTGGGAGACTTCGAAGCTAACTATATTATGCGAGAAATCCACGAAGGGATCTGCGGGAACCACTCAGCCGCATATTTCTTAGTGATAAAATTGATAAGGGTGGGATACTATTGGCCCCGGATGGAACAAGGCACTAAAGCTTATGTTAAAAAATGCGATAACTGTCAACGCTATGCACCGTTGGTACATCAACCGGCACAACCATTGCACTCAGTTCTGTCACCATGGCCATTCATGAAGTGGGGAATGGATATCATCGGACAACTGCCCCCGGCCCCCAGTAAGGTAAGATTTCTTTTAATTTTAACTGACTATTTTTCTAAGTGGGTTGAAGCGGGTCCTTATCAGAAGATTGGCAAACGTGAGGTGCTAGATTTCTTGTGGGAGAACATAGTTTGCAGATTTGGGATACCAAAAGAAATAGCCTATGATAATGGGCCACAATTTATAAGCACAAAAAGTCACAAAATTACTCAAAGATTTGAAAATAAATAGGATCACATCATCACCTTGTCATCCGAGCGCAAACGGCCAAGTAGAATTAACGAACAAAGTGATCATACAAAATCTCAAAAAGAGATTGGAAGCAGTTAAAGGAAAATGGCCCGAAGAACTACCAGGTGTACTATGGCCGTATCGAACAACATCCAAATAAGGCATGGGGGAGACTCCTTTTTATCTTGTGTACGAGGCAGAAGCCCTTATTCCGGTGGAAGTAGGTGAACCTAGCATGAGGTATTTCCGGTGAAACGAAAAAGCAAACAGTGAAGAAATGTTAGTCAATTTGGAGTTGATCGATGAACATAGGGACTTGGCGCATATAAGGATGGAAGCTCAAAGCAGCAAATAGATAGATATTATAATCAAAGAGCCAATCTCCGTTATTTCAAAGTAGAAGACTTGGTTTTAAGGAAAAACTCAGAACATCCGGGAAATCAATGCAGGAAAGCTAGGTCCAACATGGGAAAGCCCTTACCGGGTTTCAGCTGTCACTTGAAAAGGATCATACGAGTTAGATAACCAAGATGGAGAAAAGTTTCCAAGCAACTAGAACGTGGCACACCTCAAGAGATACTATTGCTGATGAACATCACATGTACTAAAGTATGTGCTGCACTTTTTTTACCTTCGTCTGGTTTTTGTCCCAATTGGGTTTTTCTTGCAAAGTTTTTAACGAGACAGCAACGAAAATCATACTACGAAGGAAGTTTTACCAACAACAATAATACCTTTTATTCATAAGGCATAAAAGCGAAGAACCACTACGGAGTGCTTAGATAGTCTTTTGGTCGATAGCAAAGTTCCTACCGGGAAGTTGAGTTTGCTGTCGAACAGAGATTACCCTACCGTTCACAAGTGCAAGCCACTGGGGTATTGTTAGATAATATTTGTCTCGATATCATAAATTCCTAATGAGAAGTGAAATTTGTTACTGAATTGAAGACTATCTAGAAATTCACTAGTGGAATCCTCGAAGGCGTGAAACTCCAGTGGTCCAATTTACATTCTTCGCATTCAAACACTAAGGGGGATGGGAATGATATGAGGATACGGAAACAATGACTACCACTTAGACTGGAATACAAAACCTGGAAACATAGTTATATCATCGGGACTGAGGACTGCACGACCAGCCCCTTAGAAACAAGTTGTACAAGTTAGCCACAAGAAATGACAATTTCTTTTTAGTACATCGAATGCTTATGTACTTTTGAAAATGAAAGAAGTAAAATCCGTTTATTTCTATTTTGTTTCTTGTCCAAATGATGAATTGAATTTATCATTTGAAAGTTAAATAAGTACGTCAAATTCTAGTGCCTTAGTGAACATGAGATGTCCTCTTCAAGAGCACCGTAAGCATAAGAGGGCCCTCTCTTATGAAAACTCTCACGTTAAAGGGTTGATTTCAGAAAAACTTATGCCCAAAATCCAAATGCTTTTGGGGGAAAATACACCCAAAACCTTGCATGATCAAACACAAACAGTAAAACTTGCACAAACACTTAAACGAAAAAAGATGCAAAGAGCAAACTTGTGCAAATAATCAAATGAACGTACGTAGAAAGGGAAACTTATACCACACTTGAATGAAAAAGTGTATCTAAACGTGCCAAATAGGACCAATACAAATGTTTGAAACGGAAATCAAGGACTAAGTTGTTGCATCTCCGGAACCCAGAGGAAGAGAAGCATACGCGCCCCCATGAGAAGTAGGTAGATGTGGCGCCGGTTCGATATCCTGACCTTCATCATTTAGGCCTTCAGCATCATTGCCTTCCGGTTCCTCTTCAGTTCTCGAGAACTCAGAACTGGAACCACAAGAATTAGTAGCATCAGGTCTGGCTGGAAGCCTGCTCTTAGCAGCTGACTCCAGCTCACAGGCTTTCGCAATTTCGGCAGCAAAGTCAATGACACTCGCTTTAGCCTCTTCCAAGGTTTTTCTCCTCATGTTGTACATAGCATATGTTTTTTCAAAAATGAGAGTAGACGCTCGATGCTAAAGTTCTCTTTTAAGCTGGCAGACCTCATTAGAGAGGTTGTCTCGTGCGAATCTCATGGATTAGAGCTAGCTTCAAAATCACGGAAAATGGAGCCATAAATCTTATTACGCTCTAAGGTTTTCTTATATTTATCCTCTAACTGGACATGCTTTACCTCGGCAACATCAAGCTATTTAGCCTTGGAGTTTAAGGCTGCCTCAAAATTAAGCAATCTTTCAACAGAGGTAGCTTCACGATCAGATGCAGCAAGAACAACAATATGGACTTCAACCTATTTGGCCTTAGTTTCTTCATATTGTTCCCTTAATGGGATAACCTCTTGTCTAAGGGTCATTGCTTCCTGATCACTTGCTGCAACTGAGCCTCCAATTCAACAACCTCAGCAGCTCTAGCTTCCCGTTCTGAGAGGCGAGCAACAATTTAGCCCCTCTCGACCGAAAGTTGATCCCGCTCTGAGGTAAGTTCCTACTTATCACGAATCAACCTTTGAAGGCCCTCGGAGTCAAAGAAGTTGGCCTCAAAACAAGAATTCAAATTCAAAACTTTTCGAAGACACAACAGAAGAAAAGAAAGACTATACCGCCGCTGTGTTGCGCATGGAATTTTTCAACAAATATTCTCTTGAGAGAGTTAGTATCTTTTCCTAGTATTTCTCTGAAGCCAGTGGCTTCATATGGTTAGCAAGTTGCACCGGCAGGGACAATAGATTGCATCTGGTGGAAAACGAGAGGGTGGCGCCCTTCTTCATTTGGGGATCTTCTGAGGGGGCAGCATCATTTTGCCCCAAGTTCCCATGAACTAGGGACTTGGGAAGAGGGACATCCTCCTCTCGGGAATCTACGACCGACAGAAATGATGTAGTAGCTGCTGGTGGCGAGGCTGAGCTGGAGAAGAGGGAGATGTAGCAAATGGAATTGTAGGGTGAGAAGCAGCTGCGGTAGGTGCAGTGCTGGTTAATGGTTTCTCAACAACCAAAGACGAAAAAGCCCGGTACTTAGCCCTATAGTACCGGGCACGACAACTGGGACTCGAAAGCGTGAGTTGGCATCATTTACCACATCAAACTCTCCAAATAGTGTTAAGGCATTGTCCTCGGTTGGTGTGGCTAACTCAACGGATTGAGCATTCCGTTAAGTTGATGAAGGTCGTCGTCCTCTATGTAGAGAATCCCCATCATTATTGGCTTCTCCATCATCATCTATCACCACGGTTACTGAGACTGGCTTGGGTGCGACACTCATAACCACAACATCTGAAGATGACTCGGGTGTTGCACTCTTTGTCTTTTAATTTTTTTCCCCGACCGCAGATGAGCGTCTCCTTTTTTGTCGCTTATTCTCTGGCCGAGGACTTCGAGAAGAAGCAATAACACCAGAAGCATGCTTGGAGACACCTGTCTGTGTAAAAGCCTCCTGCAGCAGCCTCACCGCATCAACATGATTAGCTAAAATGTGCTCCTCAAGGATGACAACTAAGCCTTAGGGTAGACCTAAATCCAACATGAGAGAAAGGTTAAACAACTTTCTTATACCAAAAAGTAAGAACAAGGTGAGTTTGACTTACCATGTTTTTAGCCTTTCATCCGTATTTAAGGGCCAGTTTTTTCCACATGCGGGTCTCGGGCATAGTAACGTCCAAATTATTTTGGACGAACTGGTCCAAGCCTTTAACCCTAGGTCGAACCCACTAAGTCGCCGAAACAAGAAAAAGAAGAAGGGTAAATAACGATATGGAATGTTCTTTAAAGACAAATGGATAACTTACGAGTGCAGTTCCATAATTCTAGAACAGATGAAGTCGTGGTCGAAATGGAGCCACTAGTGGCGACTGAAACAAACTGTTTCATTCACCCACGATCATTGTCATCATCCATGATGGATACCTGAGCATGGTGGTCGCGCTTGCAGAAATTTATCATTCCCCCACGGAAGATCTTAGGGGAATAAAGGTTCATCAATCTAGCTAGGGTTAGCTCTTCTCCCGTCTCCTGGCACAGGCGCTGAAGATAAGTGATTGTCCTTCACACAGGACTTACTGTAACGACCCGGGCGGTCGTTTTGATATTAAAGTCTTGTTCAATGGAATAAGGTCTTGAGCAGCTTCATATTATGTATGACGCGCGTGTGTGGCCAAGTTCCATTATCGGATGATTTAGAGTCAATTTGGGAGAAGAATTTATATTTTTGAAGCTTAAGTAGTAAGAGTTGACTGGAATTTGGCCTTTGTGTAAACGACTCCGGAATGGGGTTTAGATGGTTCCGACAGCTTCGTATGGTGATTTTGGACCGAGGTGCGCGTCTTAATTTGGATTTGGAGGTTCGTAGGGTAATTTGAAGCATTTCGGCGAAACTTGGGAAAAAGTTGAAGTCTTGGAAGGTTGGGAGGTTTGACCAAGGGTTGAATTTGGCGATATCGGGGTCAGAATGTAATTCCAAGAGTTGGACCAACTCCTTTATGTCATTTGGTACTTGCCTGCAATTTTTGACGTCATTCCGGGTTGATTTGATAGGTTTCAGCGCGAGTTTTAGAAGTTGGAAGATTTGAAAGTTCACGAGTTTGATTCATGGTGTGATTTGTAGTTTTAACGTTGTTTGATGTGATTTGAGACCTCGAGCGAGTCTGTGTTAGGTTATAGAACTTTTTGGTGTGTTTAGACGGGGTCCTGGGGACCTCGGGTCTGTTTCAGATGGGCTACGTGCCATTTCCTTCTATTTTTGGACTGCTGATCTGCTGGTGTCTGATGTCCTTCATCACGTTCGCAATGAAGGAAACACGTTCGTGTAGTGTAATTTTGTAGAATGAAATATTTCCTCTTCACGTTCGCATCCTTCTTCCTGCGTTCCCGTAGGTATGCAATTCCTTCTTCGCGTTCACGTAACTCAGTTGTTGGGCCATCAGATTTTCCTCTTGTCATTTGCGAGCGAGTTGTCATGTTCGCGAAGCACATCTTGGCAGCCTTCATTTTTGATTCTTCGTGAACACGAAGAGTCTTCCGCATTTGAGATGCAACAATACATGGGCAGAATGTAAGGTACTCTATTTCGAGGGTTAGCCATTTTTATCATTTTTGGAGTTATAGAGCTCGATTTTGAGCGATTATTTGTGGGTTCTACAAGCAAATCAATTGGGTAAGTGTTGTTCACCTAGAATTTATTATATTCCATGATTTTATCTTTATTTTTATCATTAAATTAGTGCTTTAAGTTGAGGAAAAATTGGGGTTTTCTAAGAAAACTTCCAAATGTAAAGTGATGATTTGAGGGACGAATTGGTATCACAATTTGATAATTTTAGTATGGTTGATCTCGTATCGGAATGTGTGCTCGGGTTTTGTGAAATTTTTCGGGTTCCGAGGTGCGGGCCCGGGGGTCGACTTTTGGGTTAATTTTTAGATTGTGATAAAGATTGAAGTTTTATGATCCGGGATATTTATGATTCAGAATAGTGTCTTATGAGTTTTATTGATGCTTTGAAGTTATTTTGGCTAGATTTGAGCCGTTCGGAGGTCATTTCACACCGAGAAGTTCATTTTGGAGTAGCGGTCTAGCTTCTTGAGGTAAATATCTTGCCTAACATTATGTGGAGGAACTACACCTTAAGATTTGCGTCTTTTATGCTAATTGTATCATGTAATGTCCGTGTACGCGAGGTGACGAGTATCTACGCGGACTAATTTGTGGAAAATTGACCTTTTAAGGCTCGTAGGTTCTTATGTTCATTAGATATGAAGTTGTTTTATTATGTTAAGTTTTCTCATTTACTAGTTTCACATCTACATGTTTTATTTGGAATTAATTGATTCATGTTCCACTCTTATTGCCTATTTGACTCTTGTGTTCCTTAACTGAAATTGTTGTCTCTTCGATTTCTATCCTTTCCAAACTGCTTATATTTATATAAACTTATTATTATCTTTTCTATAATTGTTTATCCTTATTTGGAATTATTGACTCGTGATAACTCCCTTGTTGTTGAATTTCACTTATGTGGACGTCATTTGTACACAGTATCAATTCCTTGTTGAGCTATTGCTATGTGGTATCATTATTTTCTGTTGTGTCTTTCCTTGTGTGTTCGTCTTCTATTTCTTTGAGTTTTGAAATTTCTGAGTGGATTTATCTGTCGTACTCTTGTGTTATTGTCATTGTTGTTGTTGTGATGCATGAGGTTTCTTTCATTTGATTTTTATTGTGATGCACGAGGTGTCTGTCGTGCGGTTGTTATTGTGATGCACGAGGTTTTTGTCCTGCGGTTGTTATTGTGATGCACGAGGTTTCTGTCGTAGGGATGTTATTGTGTTGCACGAAGTTTCTGTCATGCTATTGTTACTATTGATATTTTCACATACGGTGTGACAGGGCGGGCTATGTATGTGGATTGCGCATGTGGCTAGACAAAGTGGGAATATTATTATTATGCACGTGTGACGAGACAAGGCGGGCATTTACTTTATTATTGCGCATGTGGCAAGACAAGGAGAGCTATGTCAGGGATTGATTGTGATGAGTTGTGATGGCCCGGGGCCATATTATTGTTTTTATTTGTGTAGTGGGCCTACTCTGTGTGAGTTATACCGTGTTCATTTCATGGTGATTGTTTCTTATGTGTCATTTATTGTTTCTATTCATATTGGTCGGCCTGAACTGTGATAGAACATAGGCTTAAGCATACACGTAGTTAATCAACCCTAACAATTCAAGAAAATGGATCATGATGTTATTGATCATTTCTACACACCTTCGTCTCGTTCTATTGGCACGTGCATCGTCCGTGCAGCTATTGGTTGTAATGAAGGCACAAGATGACAAGTGTCTAGGGTTCACAAATTGGGACCCGTGAATATGAATATTTTGAGGTGCGGTACCTCGCGGAGATTATTTGGATAAAACCTTATGTGAAAATGGTTATTTTCATCTAGTTTCTACATGTCCTTTTTTTAATTGTATTCAACGGGTTTAAACTGTGTTAAGCTTACTCTTCCGTGTTATTTCTTATGGTGTCCTCTGTTAATGGTAGATTCGATTTCCTACGGCAAGTACTGTATCATTATTGTCATTATGTGTAGTTTTGTTGTACTCTATTAGTTCTCCACTTATACTTGCTCAGGATATTTAGTCCAGTTGGTGTCTTGACTGTTCCTCATCACTACTCCACTGAGGTTAGTCTTGATACTTATTAGGTACCGTTGTGGTGTACTCATACTACAGTTCTGCACATTTTTGTGCAGATCCAGGTATTTCGGAGTTAGCTAGATGTTAGCTAGCCGTTCTATTTCCAGGTAAACCTGTTGTTGCGTTCGCAGGCTTCGAAGTCACCTTCAGATGTTGTATTTACACTATTTATCCTTGTTTCGAAACAATTGTATTTAGAGGTTTTTCTAACATACTCAGTAGAGCCTATGACTTGTACTACCGGTTTTAGGATTGTAAAATTGTATAGAGATTTGTATTTCAAAATTGTCATATGTTAGTTTAAATATTGTTGTTATTTCAATTAATGTTAGGCTTACCTAGTCCCGAATACTAGGTGCCATCACGACACCCAACGGGGGGTAATTTGGGTCGTGAAAAGTTGGTATCAGGGCTTTAGGTTCATAGGTGATATGAGTTATAAGAGAGTTTAGGAGAGACAGAGACATCTGTAATTATCTTCGAGAGGCTACGAAATTATTAGGACAGTTTCACTTCCTTTATTTCTATCGTGCTAGTTTATTGATCTCGAAGTTTGAGCTTTTATCATTCCATTCTCTCACATATGGTGAGGACACGAGCTGCAGTTACTGATGACATTTCCCCGGAGCAGGTATTGCTAGGGGAAGAGGCAGAGGCTGAAGAGGAGCATGTGTCGCAACTAGGGAACCTACCAGAGTAGTAGTTGAGAAGCCGCCAGTAGATCCAGTTGGGGGATAGGTACTGGAGGCGCCTGCTGTTACCCCCGGACTTCAGGAGACCTTAACACAGTTCCTGAGCATGTTTGGTACATTGGCTCAGGTGAGGTTGATTCCGGTTGCACCAGCTACTTCACAGATCGGGGGAGGAACTTAGACTCCTGCCGCCCATACTCCAGAGCAGCGATTTTATGTTGGTCAGGTACTAGGTGTCATGGTGACACAGCCTGTGGTTCCAGTTCAACCAGTGGTTAGGGCAGCAGCATCCGAGCAAGAACAACTTAGACTTGCAAGGTTCAAGAAATATGACCCTCCTACTTTCAGTGGTTTGGCTTCAAAGAGTGCACGAGGTTTTATGGAGGAGTGTCATCACATTCTCCGTACTATGGGTATTGTGGAGATGAGCATGGTTGCTTTTACTACGTTCCAGCTCAGGAAGCGGCTTATTAGTAGTGGCGGGAGTATGAGTTGGGTAGCCTGGTAGAGGCAGCTTCATTTATATGGGCTTAATTTTCGGAGATGTTCTTGAGAGTTTTTACCTTAGTCCCTTTGGGATGCATGGCACGTGGATTTGAGCAGTTGCGCCAGGCTGCTATGTCGGTATTAGAGTATGCCATTAGATTCAATGATTTGGCCAAGCATGCACCTGCTTTGGTCGTTACAGTTAGAGAGCGTGTTTGTAGATTTGTTGAGGGTCTCAGGCATGATATTCGGTTCAGCATGGCTCGGGAGTTGGAGTTGGATGTTTCGTTTCAGCAGGTGGTAGGGATCGCTCGCTGATTGGAGGGCATGTGGGACTAGGAGAGAGAGGACATGCGGGGTTAGGATAGAGAGGATAGGGAGGCTAGGAGGCCTCGTAGACCGGAGAGATCTACTGGTCCTTATTCTGGAGGTAGGGTACGTCAGTAGCGATTTTATGGGTCATCCAGTTCAGTTTGCACTTTAGTCTTTGCACGGTGTTTCAGGTACTTATGGGTCTCAGAGTACCCGTAGCGCACAGATTCCACAACCACGTCAGCAAAGAGGTTGCTTTGAGTGTGGAGATACCAGCCACATGGTTAGAGATTTTTCCAGACTCCGGACAGATGTGTCACAGCGGGGTATTCAGGCAAGTAGAGGGCGCCCAAGTGGGAGAGGCCCGACGCATTGATGTGTTTCATATAGTAGGCTTGAGGCCGCTGTGACAGATGATGTCATATATGTATGCGTTTGACTTGTTACTGAGGAGAACCATTCGTATTTTGTTTTGGTTCTGCTTATCGGGGTGAGTCCTCCTATCTTTCTTTATATGTGGGTGAGTTTCGTGATTTAGTATTCTTCTTATGTGTTCACCCTGGTTGGGAGACTCTATAGTGGTAGCCTGTGTCTATTGTCTGTTTTTATTCATTATTGAGAGTTACGAGATTAGAAGTGAATTCTTGTTGTCCATTATGGTAGGTTTTGATGTGATTCCTGAGTAGTTTGGTTACGATTTGTGATTTAGATGCTCTTCCGGGGGTGAGAGTTCAGTAATTGTTGTGATTTTAATGGAGGAATTGAGTTAGTAGAAGGTTTCGATTGGTATGATATGTATTCTACCTGTGATTCAGAGTTGAGGGTGAGACCCTCGCGATTTCAAGTGATTTGATATGTTTGAACCGGGCTGCGTGCCGCAGTGGAAGTTGTATCAGGATGAGATCCTTGTGATTTGTTCATATACTTTGATTTTTCCCTGTAAATTGATTCGTAAGATGGTACTGATAGAGAATCGTGCATGTCGGGCTTATTCGATATTTCTCTTATGTGTTTCTCCTTACATATCCAATCATTTTTGTGTTGTGCTTATTGAGTTTTAGCTCGCGTGGTGTGTGCCTAATAGCGTTAGATGAGACTTGATGATTTGGGTGAAGTTATGAGGTCTTCATGTTTCTTGCATCATTGTCAGTGCTATGGAGGGTTGAAACAGGGTTCTAACGGATATGAGGCTAATGGCCGGTGCTGGCATTGATTTCAGGCAGCTATTGTGATTAGAGATGTTATTATGGGCATATGTGTGATGTGTTACGACGTGTGGTTGTACCTTATGGGTGTAGACATAAGTTGTTGCATCTGGTTGAGGTGGATACCGAATGTGGAGGTAGGAATCGGGTCTTTTGGAGATGAGCGGATGGTGGACATTTTGACTTTAAGGCTTATTGGTGTTGGTGGAAGGGATAAATTATAGTTGAGGTGTTGTCGGGTTTATATGGATTGGGGTGACGTGGTGTCACCCGCAGGTGTATGTTAGATGAATGCATTCGGTGATTTGATGACTTTGGGAAGATTTTTGGCACATTCGAGGACGAACATTTGTTTAAGAGGGGGAGGATGTAACGACCCCGGAGATTGTTTTGAGAATTAAAGTCCCGTTCGGTGGCATAAGGTCTTGAGCAACTTCGTATTTATTATGACGCGCGTGTGTGGATGATTTCCGTTAACGGATTATTTGGAGTCAATTTGGGAGAAGAAAGTATATTCTAGAAGCTTAAGCGGTAAGAGTTAAATGGAATTTGACCTTTGTGTAAACGACTCCGGAATGGGGTTTAGATGGTTTCGACAGCTTCATATGGTGATTTTGGACTGAGGTGCGCGTCCGAATTTGGATTTGGATATCCGTAGGGTAATTGGAAGCATTTCGGTGAAAAATTAGAAAAAAGTTGAAATCTTGGAAGGTTGGGAGGTTTGACCAAGGGTTGAATTTGGCAATATCAGGGTCGGAAAGAGACTCCAAGAGTTGGAACAGCTCCGTTATGTCATTTGGAACTTGCCTGCAAAATTTGACCTCATTCCCGATTGATTTGATAGGTTTCGGCGCGAGTTTTAGAAGTTGGAAGGTTTGAAAGTTTATGAGTTCGATTCATGGTGTGATTCATAGTATCGACGTTGTTTGATGTGATTTGAGACCTCGAGCGAGTCCGTGTTAGGTTATGGAACTTTTTGGTGTGTTTAGACGGGGTCCCGTGGGCCTCGGGTGTGTTTCGGATGGGCTACGAGCCATTTCCTTCTATTTTTGGACTGCTGATCTTTTGGTGTCTGGTGTCCTTCATCGCGTTCGCGATGAAGGAATCACGTGCGTGTAGTGTAATTTTGGAGGATGAAATATTTCCTCTTCACGTTCGCATCCTTCTTCCCGCGTTCGCGTAGGTATGCAATTCCTTCTTCGCATTCGCGTAGCTCAGTTATTGGGCCATCAGATTTGCCATTCGTCATTTGCGAGCGAGCTGTCACGTTCCTGAAGCACATCTTGGCAGCCTTCATTTTTTCTTCTTCGTGAATGTGAGGAGTCTTCCGCGTTTGCGATGCAACAATACCTGGGCAGAATGTAACGTACTCTATTTCGAGGATTAACCTTTTTTTTTTATCATTTTGGAGTTATAGAGCTCGGTTTTGAGCAATTCTTTGTTGGTTCTTCAAGAAAATCAATTGGGTAAGTGTTCTTCACCTAGAATTTATTATATTCCATGATTTTATCTTTATTTTTATCGTTAAATTAGTGTTTTAAGGTAAGGAAAAACGGGGATTTTGAAGAAAATCTACCAAATATAAAGTGATGATTTGAGGGACGAGTTGGTATCGGGATTTGATAATTTTATTATGGTTCAACTTGGATCAAAATGGGTGTTCGGGTTTTGTAAAATTTTTCGAGTTCCGAGGTGCGGACCTGGGGGTCGACTTTTGGGTTGATTTTTAGATTTTGATAAAGATTGAGGCTTTATGATCCGGAATAGTCTCTTATGAGTTTTATTGATGCTTTGAAGTTATTTTGGCTAGATTTGAGCCGTCCGGAGGTCATTTCACCCGAGAAGTTCATATTTCAGTAGTGGTCTAGCTTCTTTGAGGTTAGTATCTTGCCTAACCTTGTGTGAGGGAACTACCCCTTAGGATTTGAGTCTTTTATGCTTATTGTATCATGTAAAGTCCGTGTGCGCGAGGTGACGAGTATGTGCGCGGGCTTATTTGTAAATTTACCCTTTAGGACTCACGGGTTCTTATGTTCATTAGATATGAAGTTGTTTTATTATGTTAAGTTTTCTCATTTACTAGTTTCACCTCTACGTGTTTTATTTGGAATTAATTGCTTCATGTTCCACTCTTATTGCCTATTTGACTCTTGTGTGCCTTAACTGAAGTTGTTGCCTTTTCGATTTCTTGCTATCCTTTCCTAACTACTTATCTTTATTTGAAATTATTATTATCTCTTCTGTAATTTTTTATCCTTAATTGGAATTATCAACTCGTGATAACTCCCTTGTTGTTGAATTGAACTTATGTTGAGGTCAGTGCTACACAGTATCTCTTCCTTGTTGAGTTATTGCTACGTGGTATCGTCATTTTCTGTTGTGTCTTTCCTTGTGAGTTTGTTTCTTCCGTTTCTTTTGAGTTCTGAAAGTTTTGAGTTGATTTATTTGTTGTACTCTCGTGTTATTGTCATTGTTGATGTTGTACTTGTTGTTGTGATGCACGGGGTTTCTGTCGTGTGGTTGTTATTGTGAAGCACGAGGTTTCTGTCGTGCAGTTGTTATTGTGATGAACGAGGTTTCTGCCGAGCGGTTGTTATTGTGATACACGAGGTTTCTGTCGTGCAGATGTTATTGTGTTGCACGTGGTTACTGTCATGCTATTGTTACTATTGGTATTTTCACATGCGACGTGACAAGGTGAGCTATATATGTGGGTTGCACATGTGGTGAGTGAAGGTGGGTATATTATTTTTATGCACGTGTGGCGAGACAAGGCGTGCATTTACTTTATTATTGTGCACGTGGCGAGACAAGGTGGGCTATGTGACAGATTGATTGTGATGTCTTGTGATGGACTAGGGGCATTATTATTGTTGTTATTTGTGTAGTGGTGTGCCTACTCTGTGTGAGTTTTACCGTGCTCATTCATGGTGATCATTTCTTATGTGTCATTCATTGTTTCTATTCTTATTAGTTGGCCAGAACTGTGATAGAACACTGGCACAAGTATACACGTAGTTAATCACCCTTAACGATTCTAGAAAATGGATCCTGATGTTATTGATCATTTCTACACACCCTCGTCTGGTTTTATTGGTACATGCGTCGCCCGTGCAGTTATTGGTTGTAATAAAGTCACAAGATGCCTAGTGTTTAGAGTTCACAAATTGGGACCCGTGAATTATGAATATTTTGAGGTTCAGTACCTCGTGAAGATTATTTGATAAAACCTGATGTGAAATAGTTATTTTCATCTAGTTGCTGCATGACCTTCTTTTAATTGTATTCACCGGGTTTAAACTGTGTTCAACTTACTCTTCTGTATTCTTTCTTGTCGCGTTCTGCTATTAATGGTAGTTTCTATTTCCTATGGTACGTACTGTATCATTATTGTCATTATGCGTAGTTTTGTTGTACTCTGTTAGTTCTCCACTTATACGTGCTCATGTTATTTAATCTAGTAGGTGTAGACTGTTCCTCGTCACAACTCCACTGAGGTTAGTCTTGATACTTTATGGGTACCACTGTGGTGTACTCATACTATACTTCTGCATATTTTTGTGCAAATCCAGGTATTTCGGAGTTAGTCGATCATTAGCTAGCCGTTCGGGACGTTGCTGTGGAGACTCAAGGTAAACTTGTTGTTGCGTTCGCAGGCTTCAGAGTCACCATGTTGTATTTCCTTGTTTTGAAACAGCTGTATATAGATATTTTTCTAGCATACTTAGTAGAGCTTATGACTTGTACTACTAGTTTTGGGATTGTAAATCGTATAGATATTTTTATTTCGAAATTGTCATATGTTAGTTTAAATATTATTGTTATTTTAATTAATGTTAGGTTTATCTAGTCCCTAAGAGTAGGTGCCATCACGACACCCAACAGAGGGTAATTTGGGTCGTGACACTTACCTATGCCAAGCACACTTGGTAGCAGATGTAGAACTCCATGATGATAGAGTCAAGCTCTCCACTCAAAGAGAATGGTCCCAAGGTGAAGGGATATGTGTAAAAATACGTAAAACTCTTCCTGGGTAAGGTTATCCGCTCTGCAATGTCAGGAGCGATAATGACTAAATCTTGACAGTGGCAGTCTTCCTTACAGCAGGAATACTAGAAAGACGAATGGAAGAATATGCTAACGACCCACGTACGAGGGTGAGCGGAAGGATACTTCTCTTAAAATTCTCTAGTGGTGACAAGGCTCTTTGGGATGATGGAGCTTACCATAGGAGCATCATCATCATCATCTTTATCTTTGTTCTTTGAAGAATTAGGATTTCTGGAAGAAGCGGCCATTTTTTATTAGAAAGAAGGGAAGGTTTTCTCTCAAGAAGAAGGTTGAAGGAAGCACGAGTTGAGTAAAGAGAGTTTGAGAAGGTAAGAGAATTATGAAGTGTAAATGAAGAGGTTTGATGTATATAATTAAAGGTATAGGCGGCTAAAATCGTGGTCATAATTATCTCGGTAACCGACAAAAGTGATGCTAAATCATGGGATAACGTGTGTTCAGGGCATTAAATGCGGAGAGACGTGCGTCTAATCAACCGTCGAAAACTTTTCAGAGTGAATCAGAGAAATTCCCGTCAAAAAAGATATTTCTACCAACTTCCCGATGACACAAAGTCATGCCACCGGAAAGGAGGGGGCTATCTTTATGGGGTAAAATATGTTCATATTTAATGGTCGCAGGAGAAAGAGACACGTGGAGCCGAAGGCAGAAGGTAGCTAAACAAGAAGGCAATGATCTCGCTTGTCACTTGAGAGAACAATACTCATAACGACAAAATTAATGCCACCATCCGGTAGCATTCAATGAATAATATTCTACAACATTAAGTGGATGATCCGTTACAGAGAATATGGCATTCACTGCCCACCGTTATACATCCTTCAATGACCCTCATAATTGTCATTAAAGAGGAGTTTAATCCTAGGACCTTGTTCCCTAGGTGCAGCTATAAATAGTGATTTCTACTATCGTTATAGAGGACACGAATTTTCTGACAAGCATACACTATATTCTATCAAAAACTCAATAACATTTTACTTTCTTGCTTATTTGTATTGCTCTTATCGCTCCCGGTAGTTCAGCGCCCGGAACCAAGATATTTGCCGTCTATTTCAATTTTAAGGCTAAATCTTATATTTCTGTCTAATTCATCTATTATTTTTGGATCAAATTAATTCACTTGTCTATAGACCATATACAAATTCAGCTGTACTGTTTTACGGATAAACACCCCTCCTTAATTACTCAAACTCTATGTTCAGTATATATGAATTTTTTTCGGCACTAGCCTTTTTACATAACAGAATTCAGAATTAAAAAGTTCATTTGTGATCGATATCTAGTCCAAATTAATAAAATGCAAGACATGTATTTTGCATAAACATAATATATGTAATTATTATTTTGTCTAGTCCAAATTTTCCCATTCATAATTAACCATAATGCTAGAGACATCTAACTCTAAGAACCATGTCCGAATAAGAGCCTGTTTGGACATAAAAAAAAAAATTCTTTCCTTTTTTCCAAAAAAGATTTTTTTTTTTGAAATCAGCGTTTGTTCATAAATTTTCAATTTTCACTTGAAGATACATTTTGAAAATTTTCGAAAATTTTAAAAACTTCAAAAAGCTGTTTTCCAAAATTTTCACCCAAATCATTCACAAAACTCAACAAACAACCCAAACTGAAATTTATGTCCAAACACAATTCGAAATTTCAAATGTCATTTTCGCTTGAAAATGTTTTTTCACCACTTTTTGGAATTTTACGATTCTTATGTCCAAACGCCTGAAAAGTAATTTTCCATTTGGAATGTGACATTGTATGGCTTCAAAATAGGACCATAGTTTTGACCAACTCAATCAAACAACTAAGATGACTTATGTGCTCTCGTCACCCCGTTTAAGTTTGGACCTCTAATCAGGCAATACATACGAATATGCAGAATATTTTGATAAAAGTAGAAATGTTTTTGAAGTGAAGATTTTTTTGCAGTGCTTGACTACAACTGGGAAAGCTTATTTTGGGAAAGGAGAGGAGTCAGACAAAGCTAAAGAGGAATGTGGTGAGTTGCTGAAGATTCTTGATAATGAGCTCAAGGACAAAAAATTCTTTGTGGGAGATAGCTTTGGGTATGCTGATATAGCTGCTAATTTGATTGCGTTTTGGCTTGGAATTGTTGAGGAAGCCTCTGGAGTAATTTTGGTGACAAGGGAAAAATTCCCCAATTTTTGTGCATGGAAAGATGAGTACATTAACTGCAGCCAAATTAAAGAATATTTCCCTTCAAGGGATGCGTTACTTGCCCATTTCCAAGCTCGCTTTCAACCTGCATCTACTCCCTAATGAAGCCACTTCTTTATTTGTGAATTCTCTAGCCAGCTTCTCAGATTGGGTAGTATCTTATACTATGTATTTGTTAGTGATTCTATGTGATTGTAATTTCTTCCAGCTACTAAATGATAAGAATCCTGTTTTATTTTTTATCTTCACCTTTCCAAACTAGTGGAGTTTGAAACAAAAGTTTTAATCTAAGTTGTTACCAAATTTAAAAATAGGTCACTCTTTTTTTTTGAACGGACAAAAAAAAAAATAGTTCAAATAAACTGAAACGGAGGGAATAAATTATCTTCAAGCCAAGCATTTTTATATTTCTATGGAAGCAGACAATATTAGTGAAAATGCAGAGATGTGAATGCGGGTGACGAGTGCACATAAGTCATCCTTGAATTAATTGAGGATAAGTCAGCTGGCGAACATAAGAAAATTCGACAACTGAATTGTTGATCAAGAAAAATTGCATTTTCTTGGTTGTTAAGACACCTGTGGTTTCCATCTATAAAAAGAAGACAAGAACTCAAGAATCAAAACCCACCACATAAATTTCCTTTCCTTAAACATAGTAAAGTAATAATCCAGACAAGTTAATTATTGAGATGGCAGAAGTGAAGTTGCTCGGTGTTTCACTCAGTCCTTTTAGTCGCAGAGTTGAGTGGGCTCTGAAGATTAAGGGCGTGGAATATGAATTTATAGAAGAAGATCTTCAAAACAAGAGCCCTCTGCTTCTTCAATCCAATCCTGTTCACCAAAAAATCCCAGTGCTAATTCACAATGGCAAACCCATTTCTGAGTCTATGGTCATTGTCGAATACATTGATGAAACATTTGAAGGCCCTTCTATTTTGCCTAAAGACCCTTATGATCGAGCTATGGCACGTTTTTGGGCTAATTTCCTTGACGTTAAGGTAAAGTTGAATTTTCTTTTAGGTTGTCCTTTTTCTTTTAAATGTCGCCTTTAATTGTTAATTTGAACCTCTTTTATGTCAATCTTTAAGGTCTGTGTACACAATATGCTTCCCAAATCTCACCTATGAAATTACACTAAATTTATAATTGTTATTGTTGATATGCCAATATATATATTTTTTCTTGCTCTTGCCTTCTTTCAATTGGAAATTATGGTCGTGATATTGCTGGTGGCAAAGGTGCAGGTTGAATCAAATTTAGACAAGTCAAAACATAAAAACAACAATATATATCCCGTATATTCCCGCAAGGCGCTGGTCAAAACATGTCAAGATATATATACCTTAGACAAATTGGGCGGGTTACAAGTAAATTTATATAATTCTCAATTTTGATTTTGTATGCTTAGCTTTGGGTTGGATTTTGACACGTGGGGATACATTGTTTTGACGCATGTCAACCCGATATTTTTGATGGCTCATTTCGATTCAACCCGTTCTATCAGGTCAATAAATGAGTCATAATCCAACCCGTTTAAGTTTGGACGAGTTACAAATAAATGGATTGGTTTGGACCTCTAATCAGGCAATACATACCAATTTGCAAAATATCGGATAAAAGTAGAAATGTTTGGAACTCAAGATTTGAGTTTTTTGCAGTGCATAACTACAATTGGAAAAGCTTTATTTGGCAAAGGAGAAGAGTCAGACAAAGCTAAGGAGGAATGTGGTGAACTGCTGACGATTCTTGATAATGAGCTCAAGGACAAAAAATTCTTTGTAGGAGACAACTTTGGATTTGCTGATATAGCTGCTAATTTGATGGCATTTTGGCTGGGAATTCTTGAAGAAGCCTCTGGAGTAATTTTAGTGACAAGTGAAAAATTTCCCAGTTTTTGTGCTTGGAAAAATGAGTATATTAACTGCAGCCAAGTTAAGGAATATTTACCTTCAAGGGATGTGTTACTCGCCCATTTTCAAGCTCGCTTTCAAACTGCAGCGGCTCCCAAATAAAAACACTTCTTTATTTGCGAATTACCATGATTTGGTTGTGGCAATAAAACTACCTATTAAAGAAAACTAACTTAGCCAGCTTTTCACAGAGTAGGTAGTATCTTGTGTTTTTGTTTTGCTGCTTTGTCAATGATTTTATGTGTTTGTAATTTCTTCCAGCTACTAAATGATAAGAGTCAATGTTTTATTTTTTATCTTCACCTTTCCAAACTAGTGGAGTTTGAAACAAAAGATTTTTTAGGGGAAAAGTTAAATTAGTGCCAAAAAATCTTGCTCTATGGTAGAGCAAGTGTTTTAGGCTCCCAAATCTTAGTGGTCCCCATTTGTAACAATCATAGACTTGCAAGTTTTCTTTAAGAAAAATTATGAGTACTTTCTGTAGAAAAGTAAACTTTTTCATATAAAAGGAAAGACACTTATAAATATTTTTCTATTACTTCAAACAAACATTCCGAATTTTAGAAAAAAAAATCAAAATTTGATCCAAATATTAGGCAGAGTTACCCTTCAAATGGAGCACCAGCTAAAATAACAAAACCTGTAAGCTGTACTGTAACGATTCGGTAGCTCGTTTTGAGTATTACAATCCTGTTTTTCCATTTACTGCTTAATTTATGCTTTATGGTTGTTATGTGACTCGCCGGGGTAATTTGTTCGGGTTCTGTGAGGTTTTGGAATAAATTGGAATACTTAGTTCCAAGGTTTAAAGCTTAGGTTAAAATAGTGACTGGGTGTCGACTTATGCGTAAACGACCCAGGAATAGAGTTTTGATGATTCCAATAGCTCTGTATGGTGATTTTGGACTTAGGAGCGTGTCCGGAAAATTATTTGGAAGCCTGTAGCAAAATTAGGCTTGAGATGGCTAAAATAAAAATTTAAGTTTGGAAGTTTGACTGGGGAGTTGAATTTTTGATATCGCGTCCGAAATTCGATTATGAAAAATGGAATACCTCCATTATGTCATTTATGACTTGTGTGTAAAATTTGAGATCAATTGGACTTGATTTGATGGGTTTCGGCATTGAAGGTAGAAGTTGGAAATTTTTAGTTTTTATTAGGCTTGAATTGGAGTACCATTTGTATTTTTGATGTTGTTTGATGTGATTTGGGGCTCGACTAAGTTCGTATCATGTTTTAGGACTTGTTGGTATATTTGAACGGAATCCCAAGTTGCTCGGTGAGTTTCGGGGTGAGTTTTGAGAGAGTCCGGGCATTTCGGCACTCTAATGTTGTTCTGGAACTTTTGGAAGTGCGGGGGCACGTTTTTGAGTGCTGAGGCAAATGAAAAGTGCGGACCGTGGAGCAAAAGTGCGAACCGCACAATTCTTGTCGCGGCCGCACTTCAGGGGATTCTGCAGGTTTGATGGTCCGACATTGGAGGCTTATATCATTTAATCTACAACGAATTTGGAGATGATTTAAAAACGAAAGTTGTAGCCCTTTAAATCTAGTTTTCAGAAAGGTTTAACATTAATCATTTGGAAATTTTTACAGAAGGTTATGGGCATTTTACTAAAGCCTGGTAAGTGATCTCGCCTAAATCACACCTCAAATTGGGGTTGTGAAACGGTCGATTGCAATAATAATTACCCAATTGGGAGTCAGGATCAAATCCACATGAAGCGTAGATGGGATTAGGTATATACTCGGACTAAGCTCTTAAAGTGTCTAAGATGCACTTCCACAAACTTTATTTTTATTCTACTTCTAAATTATGCTATGTTTGCAAATGTAAAGCTAGAGAATAATATTTTTGGTGTTGCTTTTTTAATCAGTAAAAGGTCTAGGGCTGTGACTTTCACCTAGGTGTTTGCCTAACGGGCTGTGGGCTTTAGAGTGGATTTTTTTGGTCGGGGTGTAAAAAGTTTAATTTTCCCACCAAACATCTGTAGAGACTGGGATCAGTAACGGGTTGTCCCGTATCAGGGGTGAGCTTGACAGAAGATTCAAGAGGTGTGACCACAGGAGTGAAATGGAGGAAGTTGAATTCAGTCAATAGATCAGATGTAAACTTGCACTGACTAACCAAATACCCAGGAGGAGTCTTCAGAACTTCAAGACCCAAAAAATAATGGACAGCCCCTAGGTCCTTGATCTTGAACTGAGAGTCCAGGAAAGACTTCAAATTGTCAAGCTCACTTACATCATCCCAGCAAGTAAAATATCATCGACATAAATAGCAAGAACAATAATAGAAGATGAAGATGATTTGGTGAAAATGGAATAGTCATTCTTGCTGGAAATGTAACCCCTTGACTACAAAGTCTCAGACAGCTTGGAAAACCACTGTCTGGAAGCCTGTTTGAGGCCATAGAGAGACTTGAGAAGCTTGAAAACCAAAGGAGATGAACCAGAAGCCAAGGGGTCAGAAATTTGAAGACCAGGTGGAGGCTTCATGTAAACCTCTTTATGGAGATCACCATGAAGAAAGGCATTATTCCCATCAAGTTGATAAACAATCCAGTTTCTCTTAGCAGCAAGAGAAAGAAGACACTTGATGGTGGTGAATTTGACAACAGCAGAGAATGTCTCAGTGTAACCAATGCCCTCCTTTTGAGTATCACCCCTAATGATCAACCTAGCTTTATATCTTTCAATGGAGCCATCAGACTTTTTTTTAATCTTATAAACCCACTTGCAAGGAATATGCTTCTTGTGAGGAGGAAGAGGCGCAATATCCCATGTATGGTTTGCATCTAAAGCCTTAAATTCTTGTAGCATGACCTCTTGCCAAGCAAGATTGGAATCAGCCTGCTGGTAATAAAGAGGTTCTTTCATGTGCAGATCAGTGGAGGAAACCTTAGGAATTTCAGAAAGAGGTTTGGTAATGACTGAAGAACAAACATACTCCTTGAGGTTAGTAGGAGGGTGACATGTCCTAGTGGATTTTCTAAGAGGAGGAGAGTCCATAGGACCAGAAGCGGGAGAAAGAGTGGAAGGTGGATCCATAGGATGAAAAAAGGAGAAATAGGAAAATCAGGAGGATCAGGAGAAGAAATAAGAGAAGGAGGAGAATCAGGAGGATTAACAGAAGGAGGAGAAGGATTAGGGGCAGGAGAATGAACAGAGGAAGGCAGAGTTTGAGGAAGGGAGGATGATGAGGGTGTACTGTCCTCAAAGGGAACAAAAGGAGAAAGCTGTAGAGGGGAGGAAGAGGAAGAGCAAGGAAAGATGTGTTCATGAAACACAACATCTCTAGAAAAGAAGATGCAATGATTGGTGAGATTGAGTAGCTTATATCCCTTTTTACGACAAGGATAGCCTAAGAAGACACACTTGATAGCCCTAGATTGGAACTTACCCATCCCAGGTTTGGGGCTAGTGGCAAAACATAAACATCCAAATGATCTTAGGTGATCATATGATGGAGAAGTGCATGAAGTTTTTGGAAGGGAGAGATGTTGTCTAGGACAGAAGAAGGCATCCTGTTTATGAGATAAGTTGCAGTGAGTATACATTCACCCCAGTATTTAACAGGAAGATGGGATTGAAATAGTAATGCTCTGGATGTTTGTGTTTTTCTTTCAACTACTCCATTCTGCTATGGAGTGTGAGGAATGGTAGTTTGGTGGAGAATACCATTTTCAGAGAAGAATGTTTTTGCTTCAGAACTTCCACCTAGTTCAAAAGCATTATTTGTTCTGAATGTTTCAACAGATGATTGGAAATGAGTTTGAACCATTTTTGTGAAGGTTCTAATGATTGTTAAAGCATTACTTTTACAGGATATTAAATGAGTCCATGTTACTCTGGTGAAATCATCAACAATAGTAATAAAATATCTAAAACCAGTGTATGTTTTGGTATTATAAGGTCCCTAGAGATCTAAGTGGACCAGCTGAAAAGGAGAAGTGGATTTATGTGACTTTCAAGAAAAGGAAGTCTCTGTTGTCTAGCAATAGGACAAATAGAACATGAAAGAGATTGTCTAGAAGGAAGAATGTCAAATAAAGCTGAAATTGATTTCATCTTGTGAAGAGGCATGTGGCCTAATCTTTGATGCCAAAACAATTCCATTTTATTAACATTTGTAGTAGAATTACAAAAGGGACTGGGGAAAGGGATGACATAATTTAAAATATTACATGTATTAGAAACATTACATGCATTACCAAATGGACTAAGAGGGATAGAAGATGAACATCCAAGCAATTCAGGGAGCAGAAAGTACAGTCCATGAGAAGCTCTACCAATTTCCAGTGGCCTCTTCAGAGAAGGGTCCTGTAGAAAACAAGAAAAACTACTAAATAATGCTAAGCATTGTAATTGAGAAAGAAGTTGATATACAGAAATGAGGTTGAAGTGGAAAGAGGGAGCTAACAGTACATTGTGTAAAATAATGTCTTTTCTAAGATGTAACCCAGTAGAGATCACTTTAACTTTATATCCATTTGGTAGAGTTATTAAGTAAGGTTTAGGTAAAGGTTATAGATTGTGTAGGAATTGTTTATTTGAGGTCATGTGATTTGTTGCACCTGAATCCAATATCCAAGGTGTCTTTCCTAACTGAGCAAACATTTAACCTCAGAATTAACTACAGGTAACTGATCTATAGGCATGTGACACACACCTGCAAAATTGGCAAAAGCAATGTTGTCACCAGAAGTGGAAGGTTGATTTCCAGTGGATATGTGAGCCTGTTGGAACAGGGACATGAGACGCTGATACTGCTCTTTGTTGAATCCATAAGCTGTGGTTTCATTTGGAGATACCACTTGAGCAGCACTATCTTCCATTTGTACACAAGAAGCAGAATCACACCTTTTATTCTTGGTGAACTTGAAGTCATTGGGAATGAAGCCTATAGCATTTGTCTACTGTGTGCCCAAATTTCTTGCAGTACTTGCAAGACAGAGGAGAAGACTTCCTAGATTGGTCAAAATTGATTCTTTGATTGAAGGGCTTTGCATTATGTTGATAATTTCCAGAGGTATTGAGGTTGGAAGAAGTAGCAGAAAAAGAAGCTGAATCACCGAAAAAATCCAGATTTGGAGGCTGATTTTCCTTTTGGCTTTCATCATGTTGAAGCAAAGAATATGTTTTGCTAATAGATGGCAGCGGAGACATAAGCATAATACTACTTTTGACTGTGGAATATGACTCATTTAGACCACTCAGAAATTGGAAAAGGTGTTGGTCTTCAATAAATTTGGGGAGTGCTCCACAAGAGCATGTAGGACCAACATAAGAAGAATTCAATTCATCCCACAAGGCTCTCATTCTGGTAAAATAAGTAGCAATATTAGAAGATTCTTGAGAGGTAGAACTAATTTTCCTTTGGATTTGAATGTATTTGGATCCATTGGACTGTCCAAACCTCTCAGTTACGTCACTCCACTCTTCTCTAGCAGTGCTGAGACATATATCACTCACTGCTATCTCCCTAGTCAGGGAATTGGTGATCCAAGCTTTCACCATGTCATTACATCTTTCCCAGAAGGGATAATAGGGAGAGTTAGGTGGAGGTTGAGCTACTTTACCAGTCATTATTCCTAATTTATTTTTGGCAGATAAGGAAGTAAGCATACTACTGTGCCAATGTACAAAACCAGTTCCATTAAACGATATGGAAACCAATTGACTCCCGGGACTATCAGAGGGATGAACATAGAACAGGTGAGATGAGTCCACAGTGAACTAACAAAACCATCAGTAGAAGGCGAAGGAGTTTCCACATTCATATACAGAAATGAATTTCTATGCTAACAATTTGTAGACAATCATAGAAGTAATCCAGATCTCAAATTTCACAAACATGACAAAATGCCCTAATTTCACCTAGACTCTAAGTAAAAGAACAGAAACTTTTACCCTCCTTCTTCGCACACCTGAAGAAGCTAAGGTCTTCTAACAACGAAATCGACGAAGAACTTGGAGAAACATCCAGGAAATTCTTACAGGAAACTCTTCGATCTGAGCGAAACTGACGAACCAAGCTTGATGGTTACCATCGAAAGCTCTGAATTAGGCGGATCAATTGTACCCCTCTGATACCATGTTAGACTCCATTATCGGAGTCAATCGAAGAAATTGTAAATGAGAGAGAAACCCTAAAACGAGAGAGAAGAGATGAAGAAAAGAAAGATATTTTTATTATGTTTCTTCTATGTCCTTCCAGAAAAATCCGCTGAGTATATAGTCAAAGTATGACTTATTACAAAACTAACTGGGCCGGGTTCTATACAAATTGAGCCCAGAATAATAAAACTAAAACTAATCAAAATTAGGTAACTAATGGGCTAACTATCAGGCCGTGTATCTGAGGAGTCCTTCCGCCAAGAGTCCACCATAATGTTTGCCTAAGCTTGGGATACTTATATTTTCTGTTCACTAACCAAACGTGAGCTTTCAATTCTTTCTTGCTTTTTCCAAATCTACGAGAAAATTGATATGATTAATTATTGTACAAACACTGACTAATCAGCAAAACTGTAACCCAAGACACTTTCCTGGTATGTGAATAGCCCGCGAAACTAGCTTTATCTTACAATTAGTTTTATCCAAAATTGAATTCGAGATCTAGTGAAAACATTTTTATATTTCTTATATTTATGACAATGCAGAGATTTGGATATGGGTGACGAGTGCACATAAGTCATCTTATTGTCCTAACCACCGTTTGACTTCGCCATATATATTGAAAAGTGAAATGGAGGTGTATATTCTTTACTTCTGAAAAGAGTACAGTTCATTCAAATGGACCAGCATTTTATAACTAAAAAACCTTCAACCACTCATAATTATAGACTTACAATTAATTGAGGATAAGTCAGCTGGGGAACATTAGAAAATTCGACAACTGAATTGATGATCAAGAAACATTGCATTTTCTTGGTTGTTAAGACACCTGTGGTTCCCATCTATAAAAGACGTCAAGAATTCAAGAATCAAAACCCACCACATAAATTTCCTTTCCTTAAACATAGTAAAGTAATAATCCAGACAAGTTAATTATTGAGATGGCAGAAGTGAAGTTGCTCGGTGTTTCACTCAGTCCTTTCAGTCGCAGAGTTGAGTGGGCTCTGAAGATTAAGGGCGTGGAATATGAATTTATAGAAGAAGATCTTCAAAACAAGAGCCCTCTGCTTCTTCAATCCAATCCTGTTCACCAAAAAATCCCAGTGCTAATTCACAATGGAAAACCCATTTCTGAGTCTATGGTCATTGTCGAATACATTGATGAAACATTTGAAGGCCCTTCTATTTTGCCTAAAGACCCTTATGATCGAGCTATGGCACGTTTCTGGGCTAATTTCCTTGATGTTAAGGTAAAGTTGAATTTTCTTTTAGGTTGTCCTTTTTCTTTTAAATATCGCCAACTGTTAATTTGAACCTCTTTTATGTCAATCTTTAAGGTCTGCATCCTCCGCAAATCTCACCCTTGAAATTACATTGGGTTTATTATTGTTATTGTTGCTATGTCAATATTTTTTATTTTAATTTTCTTGCTCTTGCCTTCTTTCAATTGGGAATTATGGTCGTGCTATTACGGGTAGCAAAGGTGCAGGTTGAATCAAATTTGGGCTAGTCAAAACATAACAACAACAACATACCCAACAACAACATATTTACTCCCACGAGGGACTAGTCAAAATATGTCAAGATAATATATAGCTTAGGCAGTTGGGCAGGTTACAAGCAAATTTATATAATGCTCAATCTCAATTTTGATTTTGTATGCTTAGTTTTGGGTTGGATTTTGACGTCGCAGGGATACATTGTTTTGACACATATTAACCTGATATTTTTGATGGGTCATTTCGTTTCAACCTGTTTTATCAAGTCAATAAATAAGTCATAATCCGAACAGTTTAAACTTGGACGAATTACAAATAAATGGATTAGTTTTGACCTCTAGTCAAGCAATACATGCCAATATGCAGAATAATTGATAAAAGTAGAAATGTTTTTGAAGTGAAGATTTTTTTGCAGTGCTTGACTACAACTGGGAAAGCTTATTTTGGGAAAGGGGAGGAGTCAGACAAAGCTAAAGAGGAATGTGGTGAGTTGCTGAAGATTCTTGATAATGAGCTCAAGGACAAAAAATTCTTTGTGGGAGATAGCTTTGGGTATGCTGATATAGCTGCTAATTTGATTGCGTTTTGGCTTGGAATTGTTGAGGAAGCCTCTGGAGTAATTTTGGTGACAAGGGAAAAATTCCCCAATTTTTGTGCATGGAAAGATGAGTACATTAACTGCAGCCAAATTAAAGAATATTTCCCTTCAAGGGATGCGTTACTTGCCCATTTCCAAGCTCGCTTTCAACCTGCATCTACTCCCTAATGAAGCCACTTCTTTATTTGTGAATTATCGTGAATTCTCTAGCCAGCTTTTCAGATTGGGTAGTATCTTATACTATGTATTTGTTAGTGATTCTATGTGATTGTAATTTCTTCCAGCTACTAAATGATAAGAATCCTGTTTTATTTTTTATCTTCACCTTTCCAAACTAGTGGAGTTTGAAACAAAAGTGTTTTTTGGGATAAATTTAAATTTGTGTCGAAAAATCTTACTTGCTCTAAGCGTTTAAGGCCCCAAAAGTTAGGGTCCTCCCATATTTTTGTAAAAAAGCAAATTGAACGAGGAGTCGTATGAGGTGAAAATCTCACGTATGGTTCTATAGAGTGGCAGTAAAGGTGGTTTATGTGTCAACTTTTCCACTATCACTCCAAAAAAATCAAACTCTATCTTATGTAAAGTTGTCCGAGTACGATTAATCTCTGGATTCGAAATCATTGCTTATATATCCAGTATTGCCCATAATTCTAAAAAATATTTTGTAGTCTTAGTAAGAGGGGGAAGGATTTACCCGATGTGAGATAATACATTATTCGAGGAACCCTAGATATTGTCAGAGTAAAGGATCGTCGAATCCATTTTAGAAATCGAATGGATTCCCTCTTATAAATACGCGAGGAAGGATTTTGATTCATATAACAACAAAGATAATCTTTTAAATATTTTTCTACTGCTTCATACAAAAATTTCTGAATTATGAAAAAAATTTAAAATTAGATTCCCGGAATTTTGATCCAAACATTAGGCAGAGTTATCCACAAAGTGGAGAACCAGCGTAGTTAACAGAACCTGTAAGCAGTACCTGGCCCTTACCGCCAGGGTGTGGAGGGATGAATCCGATTTCTTCATCCATAATTTGAGATTTCGAGTTCGATCTTTAAGAATAAAGAAAGTTCTAACAGAGAACAATTTCCTTTAATGAGTCATACGCGATATGGATCCTAATAAACCGAATCAGTCAATTTTGGATAGAATTTGAAAACCAAGAACATGAAAACCACCATATCCAAAGTTGTGAGATGGCAGAAATGAAATTGCTTGGTTTCCTTGAGCCCATTTACTCACAGAGTTGAGTGGCTTCTGAAGATTAAAGGCGTCGAATATGAAATTATAGTAGAAGATCCACAAAACAAGAGCCATCTACTTCTTCAATCAAACCCTGTTTACAAGAAAATTCCAGTGCTCATTCACAATGGAAAACCCATTTCTGAGTCTATGACGAGCCATTCGAAGTGTTGGGATATATACTATTAACCATGAATTTTGGTTTGGATATATTATTTATTATGGAACAATTGTTTATTTAATTTTAATAAAGTTTTAAATAGATCATATATTAGTTTGTGGCATTTGCTTATATAGTAAATTATTTAGTGTATGGAGTTTAGCTTATACACGAAAGATTAAATCGTCGGTTTTTATGAGTATAAAGATCATATTCACAATCTAATGATGAAATTGAACAAACCATCAGGAATGATTGTAGCACAAGATTATATATAATTTATCTTGATTATGTGAATGGTTTAATTCCAACTTCTTGTGCTAGTACATTTTGTATGTATTGAACGGACCAATTAGAGATAAATATTTTATACTGACTTAATAAAATAAACTCTCTAGCCATTAAATGTACTTATACTCTTAATCTTGATATAATTATTATAAACTGTGTATAATATTATTGTTTTGATTTATTAAAAGGCGAGATTCTTTCATGAATCAATATGCCTAGTAAATTGGATAATAATAATGTACATTGGCGAAGTAATAATTAGTCGATGAAATCCATGTCTCGGTCTAGAGATTGATGATATACCTTTATGAAAGCTTATAAGTTTTCATGTGTAAACCCTGCAGGTGGATTTTGTATCCATCACATGAAATAAATTAAGCCAAAGTCTAAAGGAAATAATCAATGAATTAAATTGTCAGTAATTTAATTTATTTGATTAGTATCTGAATCTTAACATGAGGAGTTAAATAAGGTTTAATGGAAGAATTCTGAAATTGAACTGAGGAGTGCAGTTACGAATTTGTAGTGGAATAATTCGTAATTTATTATGGTAGTATTAATTCAGATATTTCGAACTAAGTCCATAATAGAAGTCTCGTTAATTAAATTATGCGGTCCATGTTGTGCCCGAATAACTAGGAATTAAATGAAATTCTATTTCTTGGGTGAAAAGAAAGACCCAGTAGGTTTAGGAAAAGGTTTTAAATCCTAAAACTTGTGCCTATATAAAAGGGGTCTTATTTCATAAGGAGGCTAAGGGTTTTACTACACTGATTTTCTTAGGAGAAATTCGCCCGCACAAATTTAGCTAATTCCGGATATTATTCGAGTCACACAGCAGAAGACCGTGGAACTGGTTGATGATTTCGCAATCGCAGTCACGCTTCAAGGGATAAGTATCGATTATTATATGTGATTATGTGTTGTCTATATTACATGCAAGTGATTCTGGCTATTTGCTTCCGTTGTTCATATCGATTTTTCATCAATCTGGTATCAGAGCCTGTTTGCATCTGAATAGATAACACAGATAATATGTATATCTTTGATTATATACATGTTCATGATTTTGTCTTATTGAAATCATGTGTGAAGTTTTAAAGTTTGCTGTCAAGAGTATCGGATTCAACGTCTTTGTGGTGCCAAAGTTGAATTTCTATTTGCTCACCTTTCGATTCTGTTACCTCGTGATGCGGCTAATTATTTGTTATACCTATAACAATAAGAATAATTTTGCAATGGGGAATGAATGGTTAAAGGAAAAGGGGAAGCTTTTTTTGACAACGTTGAATTTTGACAGCGAAACTTAGGTTACTGCCAAACATTAAAATCAAGTTTACTTAGTTTGGGCTTTGATTTTGTGAACGTATAGCCACGGGGAATGGAGGATGACTGCCAGGTTACTTTTGTTTGTGTCAGTGGTTATTTTTTCAACTATTATAAAATTTCTTTTGTATTTTCAAAGGATATTATTAGTTGGAATTTTCTGGTTCTATTATCCAATGTATGGTACTATAATGATCATAAAACAGTGCATTGTAATTTATTAAAATAATTTGGGCAACATTGATTCTTATGATTTATAGTTTTGATGAGTGGTGGGTCATGGATATATTATCTCGTTATATGTATATAATGTTACTTAGGTTAAGAATTTATGATTAATAAATAGGTTCTACTATAGTGGGTTATTTATTTGGAATCATTAAAATTTTTTAATGACTTTATACATGTGATATGATATCATACATGAGTATTTTTAATGACTTTATACATGTGATATGATATCATACATGAGTTAAGAATTTATGATTAATAAATGGTTATCACCAAGGTGATTTATTTATTTGGAATCATGGAAAATCCTTAATAGTATTATACATGTGTGATTATGTCCGTACATGGATTGAGAACTATGATTAATAAATAGGATTTACTAAAATAATCTATTTATTTGAGTCATTGAAAGCCTACTCAATATACCATGTGAAAATTGTCCTTGATAAGTTTGCTCTAGCGGTGGATTTTTCATCTACCCAGTAGAGGTTTACCTCTTGATATTAGTGATGCTATATTTATTCATGAGAAGAGATATTAAGAAGTCATCCAAAATGATGAAAAATAATATCTTGGATTCTCATGTATATAAAATGGGAGGACAATTTAATGTAAGATGTGGTTTTATGTACCTTATGTAAAAAGAAGGACATAGTCTATGTCTTGTGCTCATGGAATAAATATAAGGATAGTAGAAAGCATGATCATATATATATATATATATATATATATATATATTTTTTTTTTTAAATCCATGAGAATTCCTAAAACGGTTAATCTCTAAATTTGGTCATGGATTTGGAGGTCATGAATTTGACGAACTCCAATTGACCTGAAATGTAGTAGATCCATTACAAAATGACCTAGTGAGAAACACTCACTGCTATGCAGTGAATCACGTTGTTTTCTGGTGTTTCAAGGTCTTTTATATGGGGTTTTAAGCAGTTTATTAGATTAAATAAGCTTTAAATATGAAAAACTATTCTTTGTATATCGGTTTTATTTGTGTTAAATCTGGAACATGATTACACATGATAATTTAACTTAATATGATATATGGAAAGAATGTAAATCACATTGGTTGAATCTTAAATTCGCCTAGAAAGACTTATTCGTATTTGGTCTAGTTTTGGTGATCACCATCTCCAATTGACTTGAAATTAGGTAGGATCATCGGAAACGACCTGATAAGAAATACTCACTGCATAAATTATGTCATATTTCGGTTATCCGGGATCACTTAGATGTTTTTTACGGTTTGCTGGATTAAAATGTGATTTGAATATGAAAAGTAATTCCTTTTATGTCAGTCTTATTTTTGTTAAATCTGAAACATAATGACGCATGTTTATTTAACATGAAATGATATATGGTTTGAATGTATGCCATGTTTTAAATTCTTTAAAATGCTTAGATAATAACTTTTCAAAATTGGTTGTTGTTTTGAAGATCATGTCTTTTATAATCTCCAATAGACCTGAAATTTGGTAAGTCTATTGGAAAACCCTAGTAAATAACACTTACTGTATGCAGTGAATAACATTGATTTAGTGTTTCATGACTATCTATATGGGGTTGAGCATTTTGTAAATTTTGGAATTTAGTCGTAAGAGAAAATTTCGTGGTTGTGATCAAGTGGTGATAGGAATTAACCCTTATGGTCTCCACTATTTACTTATAGTGAGATAATAATTTACGCGTTGACTTTAGGTCTTCCTCCATATCGGATAAATTTATTATGAACTTACTGAGTATAATTACTAGTAGTTGATAACATGTATTGACTCTCCATCTGAGCTTACATGTTGAACCAATTATGTAATTATAATGTAACCATGATTAAGTGGTGATAGAAATATATTTCTATGTTCTCCCACTATTAATTTCAAGTGAGTATAAATTTACGCGTCGACTTTAGGTCTTCCTCCATATCAGATAAATTTATTGCAAGCTCACTAGGTGAAATACTAGTTATTGATATCATGTACTATACTCTCCATCTGAGTGTACATGTTGGATCAATGGAACTAGAGCTATTAATTATGATGTTTACTTGACTTAAATTAACAGTATACTCTCCATCTGAGTGAGTCTGTTTTAATTTATTTGAGTGAATAATCTGGCATTACATATGTATGTTGCATGAGTAGTTCTTTTCCCATCGAAACTTTCTATTCAAGGTGCATGCATACATATATGTGTAGTGTGTTTGAAATTTTAGTATTAAATGGTTATATACAATTGTCTAAAAATAATAGTATGCTCTCTATCTGAGCTGGTTATATTTTTTTTTATTGTATAATTCTTGCATTATATAATATGCTTTGCATGAATGATTATTTTCCCATCGAAATTTATTATTCGAGATGCATGTATGTATATTACTATTGAATGCAGTCTGAATTTTGTTATTCAGTGTTTTGACTTATTATGATCTATTTAATGTTTTATCTCAACTCCACTATGACTTTATGCGATTCGTCGAGTTAATTGTTAAAATTTTCTTTTGATAGTGATAAGACATTAATTTAAAGGATGCAATATATGTACCTTTTGTTAGAAGAAATTTAATTCCGATTTCAGGGCAAAATAAGAGATGGATATTTGTTTTAAATTTCGAATAACTCTTGAGTTATTGAGCTTGATAAACATTTTATCTTTTGTGGTATGTGCATGCATGATCTTGTTATTTTATATTAATGGAACATAACAATATTAGTCTATCTCTTAAAATAATATGTTCTTCATAATTGAGTAAAACTTATCTATGTACCTTTATCTGAATCATATTAATCTGGATAGGATTCAAGTTGGTCAAGGATGGACCTTAGGGTTCATTGAAAGTAGAGGCACTACCAACTTGTGAATCCTGTTTGGAAGAAAATTTGACTAAAAGTTGTTTCCCTTCAAAAGGAAATAAAGCTAACGATAATCTAGAATGAATCCCTTCTGATTTGTATGGTTAAATGAACATACTGGTAAGAGATAGCTTTGAGTATTTTTGTGACGTTCATAAATGATTACTCAAAATATTTTTTTTTTTTTTTGATGCACCATAAGTCTTAATGAATTAAGTAATTCAAGGTTTTTAAGACTTGAAACGAAGAAGCACCAAGGAAATATATTAAGTTACTGTAATTTCATTGTAGTGGCGAGCACCTCTCTAAAGAGTTCTTTTGTTACTTATCAGAATAAGGGATTACATCTCAATTGACTACACTGTAAACTCCATAATAGAGTAGTGTAGTAGAAATAAGAAATAAGTCTCTTTTGGACATGGATAGATTAATGATGTGTTATTCAGATTTGCCTTATTTGTTTTTTGGAATATTTCCTAGAAACTGCAAATTACATTCTGAATATAGTTTCTTCTAAGTTAGTACCTGTGACATCTATAGAACTGTGGACTGAATTTAAGCTCAACCATTGGAATGTTCAGATATAGGATTGTCCAGCACATATGCTGAAAGGGAAAGCGGATATATAAGAATAGATAGGTGCATGTTTATTGAATATCCAAGAAAACGAATGGAGTTTTATTTTATTGTCCTAAAGAAAATAAGGCAATTGTTAAAACAAATGCATTTTTCTAGATAAGGACTGTTTAATAAACCATGTTCCTAGAAGTAAACTATTTTTACAGGAACTGGGCAAAGAAATAACTAGATGTTCAAGAACATCAAAATCCACATGTCCGAATTGACGTTCCATTGCAGTTAAGTAGTGGAAGAACGTTAATAGACATGCCTTTGTCAAGTGGGAGTGATGTTTGAACAGTGAACACTATAGTAAAAAGTATCTAATATTTCAATGCCTTAAGGTAACGAAGGTAATATTAGTAGTACTTCGTCGTAGTGAAAGAATACTAAGGAAAATCATAGTTTTGTGGACACTCTTGGGATAGTTTCGGTAACAGGATCCCTGAAGAGTTTAATACCAAACTAAATAGTTGCGACAAAACACTATTGGACAAAGATTGCATCAGAAATAACTTAGCGAGATTCTTTAACAAAATCTTATTTTGTGGAGACTTTTAATAGTCATGTAAAAGAATGCCTGGGAAAGTTATAGATGCATGGTTATGAGTCTAAGTGAGAGATTGTTGGGGCATATACTATTAACCATGCGCTTAGATATAGTATATCCTAACAATTGTCATGGTTAAAAGTCTAAGTGGGAGATTGTTGGGATATATACTATTAACCATGGATTTTGGTTTGGATATAGTATTTATTATGGAATAATTGTTTATTCAATTTTAATAAAGTTTTAAATAGATCATATATTAATCTGTGTCTTTTGCTTATATAGTAGATGATTTAGTGTATAGAGTTTAGCTTATACACGAAAGATTAAATCGTCGGTTTTTATAAGTATAAAGATCATGTTCACAATCTAATGATGAAATTGGACAAGCCATCAGGAATAATTGTAGCACAAGATTATATATAATTTATCTTGATTACGGGAATGGTTTAATTCCAACTTCTTGTGCTAGTACATTTTGTATGTATTGAACGGACCAATTAGAGATAAGTATTCTATACTGACTTAATAAAATAAACTCTCTAGCCATTAAATGTACTTATACTCTTAATCTTGATATAAATATTATAAACTATGTATAATATTATTGTTTTGATTTATTAAAAGGCAATATTCTTTCGTGAGTCAATATGCCTAGTAAATTGGATAATAATAATGTACATTGGCGAAGTAATAATTAGTTGATGGAATCCATGTCTCGGTCTAGAGATTGATGATATACCTTTATGAAAGCTTATAAGTTTTCATGTGTAAATCCTGCAGGTGGATTTTGTATCCGTCACATGAAATAAGTTAAGAGAAAGTTTAAAGGAAATAATCAATGAATTAAATTGTCAGTAATTTAATTTATTTGATTAGTATTTGAATCTTAACATAGGGAGTTAAATAAGGTTTAATGGAAGAATTTCGAAATTGAATTGAGGAGTTCAGAATTTTTAGTGGAATAATTCGTAATTTATTATGGTAGTATTAATTCAGATATTTCGAATTAAGTCCATAATAGGAAGTCTCGTTAATTAAATTCTACGGTCCCTGCTGTGCCCGAATAATTAGGAATTAAATGTAATTCTATTTCTTGGTGGAAAAGAAAGACCCAGCAGGTTTAGGAAAAGGTTTTAAACCCTAAAACCTATGCCTATATAAAGGGTGTCTTATTCCATAAGGAGGCTAAGGGTTTTACTACACTAGTTTTCTTAGGAGAAATTCGCCCACACGAATTTCGCTAATTCCGGACATTATTCGGGTCACATAGCAGAAGACCGTGGAACTGGATGATGATTTTGCAATCGCAGTCACGCTTCAAGAGATAAGTATCGATTTTATATTCGATTATTATATGTGATTATGTGTTGTCTATATTACATGCAAGTAATTCTGGCTATTTGCTTCCGTTGTTCATACCGGTTTTCCATCACGAAGGTCCTTCTATCTTGTCTAAAGACCCTTATGAACGAGCTTTAGCTCGTTTCTGGGCTAAGTTCCTTGACGAGAAGGTGAATTCATTTGGATTTGAGTTATATACATTGACGTGTACAAATTTTATTTTTCAATTATTATTGCAGTTTAATCTATTAGCTGGTCCGTTACTATTTTTATCAGGTTATCAACTATAACTAATATTCATCGACGATGTAAAATTTTTTATACTATTAGGTCAAATTTACTTGCAACTTCAAGATTATAAATTGCGTTTTTTATCGAGTGTTACTTATATAAATCTTTTGAATGGTTTGATAATTTAAAAAAGGTTTTCCTTACACTATCGTGTATATAAGCGGCATTCATATAATATATATTTACATTTACATTTGATTGTTTTATAAGTAAACTGATTATGTATTTATTTTTTATATGGTCAATGGATCGAACTTTAAACTTCATTCATTGTCATGGTATATATTCCTATCTGCAGAGAACTGAGTAAATTTTTTATTGAAACTTTATATTTTGACTGTTTTGCAGTGCTTGCCAGCAATGGGAAAAGTTTATTTTTTGACAGAAGAGTCAGACAAAGCTACGGAGGAATGTGATGAGCTGCTAAAAATTCTTGATAACGAACTAAAGGATAAGAAGTTTTTTGTTGGGGAAAAAATTGGATTTGCTGATATTGCTGCTAATTTGATGGCATTTTGGATGGGAATTATTGAGGAAGCCTCTGGTATAATTTTGGTGACAAGTGAAAAGTTTCCCAATTATTGTGTTTGGAGAGAAGAGTACCTTAACTGCAGCCAAGTAAAAGATAATCTACCTTCAAAAGATGCGTTATTTGCCCATTTCCAAGCTTGCTTTCAACCTGTAGCTGCTCCCAAGTAAACACATCTCTTGTGAAATTTAAACATTGTTTGTGGCAACAAAACTACCCATCAAAGAAAAATGTCTTTCAATCTTATTGGTGGTCATTCAATTGAAAGTTTATTACACTCATTGCACAAAAATCACTACTTCAATTTTTATCATTTAAGAAATATCCATCTAAATTGTTTAACCCAAAAATAGTTTTAGGATTAAAAAATTAAATTTAAATTTAATGAGGTCTCTAACAATCAATTCTAATCAGAGCTTAGTTGAATGAATCATGTGACTAGACTAAATAAGCAACAAACGATGATAATAATGTGATTAAAGTAGGCAAGTAAAGGAAAGAATAATCTTATTGAGCTTGTTTGTGAGTCACAATGTCTGGTATTTATAGTCTAAACCTAATGTTCATTTCCCTAGTTCTACTCCCATGCTCTGGCTGGTTGTTAGTGGCAGAGATACACGTCGGTCGTGGGATAAGCGTCAGGCATAGTGGATATGAATGAATCCAAGTATTTCATGAAAGTACAAGAGGGGAGAGGAGGGAGGGTGAATTGTAACCGATTTTAAAACTTAGTTGACTAAGAAAGGAGTTGGTCAGCTAAACTTCACAGTAGGATCAATTGCAGAAGAAATAAATTTGGAGAATGAAAAATAAAAAGAGGCACATCAATTTTATACTGGTTCAGTACCGGTGTGGTACCTACGTCCAGTTCTCTTGGGTCACAAGGGTTCTCTTATATCTTCTATAAGTCTTTATAACAATAATGGTTTTAGCACGTTCACCACCGACGATATTCAACAACAATGTTTATTTAGTGTTGACACAATTCTTATTTTGTTTTCTAACTCTTCTTATATTTAGTGACACTTGTAGACTCAAGAATAAAGTGTTTGTACTAAGAACTAGAAAGGTGTAGAAACAGATGTTAAGTTGCGTGAGCTTCCTTGTCCTTCTACTTTTTCTTTAATAGTGCTCGATGAGTCTTTTGATTTCTCTTTTCTGGGATAGCAAAAGATCATTGATTTGAGGTGTTTCCTTGAATGACTCTCTTTCCTTCGTTGCGTGCGTGAGAATCTTTAGCTCGTATTATTGATTTGTCTTTCCTTCCTTATTGTTTTTTTATTGATTTTTTTTCCATTGGGCATGGAGTTTGAATAACATAGACGTTGGCTTCTTCTGATATGCTTGTATGATTTTCTTTCCTTTCTTGCATTCATCAGAGCTATTGCGAATCTGCACACATGACATTAGTCAAAGCGCTTTTGATTATTGATCATTATTAAAAATTCAAAGCCTAACACTTCGTATGCGGTTGAAGAGCAAGCAAAACTCTGAATTATAGTTTTATCAACAGATTCCTGGAGCCGCCAGAAAGGCCGAATGCCAGTGAATCGGGGACTAACCCCGTGATAATAAGGATGCTCGAGGAGCTCACCAAACAGATTGAGTCGGGAGAGAAGAAAATTGAGGCAAATGATATGAAAGTGGAAACATACAGCTCCCGAGTTGATCAGATACCAGGGACACCGCCAATTTTGAAAGGGATGGTTTCAAAGAAATTTGATTCCTCCAAGTGCGGATCCGAAGACCATTCCCAAAAAGTTTCATATGCTGGATATACCTAAGTACAATGGAACCACCGATCCCAACGAGCATGTCACCTCCTATGCATGTGCCATCAAAGGTAACGATTTGGAAGATGACGAGATCAAATCTGTTTTATTGAAGAAGTTCGGAGAGACTCTATTGAAGAGAGAAATGATTTGGTACCACAATCTACCACCAAATTCCATTGACTCATTTTCCATGTTAGCAAGTTCTTTCATAAAGGCACATGTTGGAGCCATAAAGGTTGCGACGAGGAAATTAGACCTTTTCAAAGTAAAACAAAATGATAATGAAATGCTCAGGCACACATGGACAAAAAAATATCACGGCACACATGGCCAAAAAAACTGAGGACTGCAAGAAACTAAGAGAAGAGGTAGCCCGTCTATTCAACGAGGGTCACCTTCGAGAGTTCTTAAATGATCGAGCCACGAATCATTTCAGAGAAAGGGACACCAACAGGAAAAATAAACAGGAAAAGCCACAACATATGATCGTTGGCGGGGTCGATTGTTACACCCCATGTTTTCGTACGTAAAAGTATGCCATAAGTAAATTGATATAAGCTCGGAAATAAGATGTTACATCCCGCATTTTCGTATGTTGAAGTTTCGTCGTAAGTTAATCGACATAAGCTCGGGAATGAGATTATTTTGAGGTTATAAGCATTATGCTATTTCAAAACAAGTGATAAGTAAATTCGTGAAGGTGAAAGGGTAAGCGAATCGAAGAAAATGAATTTCGTCAAAGTTTGACATTTTGGGATAATACGGTCTAAGCTATAATACCCGGTATTTATGGACTAGTGCCATACAAGGTACCACATGGCCATGATAGTAAGGTGTACAAAGTATGCTAAAAGTGAGTAGTATTTTAAGTATTTGAGATAATTCTTAATTATGTGGATAAGTGAGTTAATTAATAATTTTGGTGGAAAGATTAACTAAGAAATTGAGATTTTGGATAAGGCCAAAAGGCCCCCAACGTGGCACCCCACAACTCCAAGTTTATGACTCTTAAGTCACCTTTCAATGTGGCACAAATTTGGGAAGCTTAGTAACACCAAGTCTTCAAAGTGGGGCCCACAAAAACCAACAAACTTAAGAGATTTCTTATCTCATTAAGGTGATGCTAAGCTCCCTAAGATTATGGATGGAATTCAATTTGTTTGGTGATGAGCTTACGGATGGAGTTCAAGAAATTTGTTTGAAACTTCATGGTACGATAAAGCATGAGATTTGCGATTCTAAGAGAGCACGTTACAATTTTTCTCAAGAATATCATACAGATATTTTCCTACTTCAATTCGACGTTACATGATTTGTTGCAATTGCCGTATGTTAGAAGGATTGTTAAGAGAATCGAATCAGGTATGTTAAAGCTATCCCTTCTTTCTTTTGGCATGATCTATACGACAAAAAAAAGAGCAAATACACAATTTTCATACATGACACTATTCATAGAATTACTAGAGATGCTTATGTTCTTGGTTCCCCCATGTGTCATATTATTCTATCATATGTTCATGGGTCTCAGAAAAATACGTAAGTTGATAAAATTTATTTCAGGATATTAATCAGAGGCATAATAGTCTTATGATGTTCCGAGAGATTTTATTGACGTACTTCTCATGCTTTTCATTCATTTATACATGTACATTAACCCATGACCAGATGATGTTACATACATGTATATATGTATACTATATGTATATGGGATATGGGAAAAGGATACGACGTTATATACGGACCACCACCTGATCAGCTGGTATACGTTGATGATTTGCCCGCAGTGGTCGATATGACATGATAGGATGCCCTCAGAGTCTTGATGATGTTATGGAGGAATATACCCATGTATGGTATGACATTTATACGCATATACATGACATTATAATATTAAATGATTCACAGATCTATTCAGATATACATGTTGAGTATTTTACTCCATGTTTCTCTCATGTCTATTCTTTACTGATTTTCATTCTTTACATACTCGGTACATTATTTGTACTGATGTCCCTTTTGCTTGGGGACACTGCATTTCATGCCCGCAGGTTCTGATAGACAGGTTAAGAGTGCTCCAAGTAGGATATCAGCTCAGCGGAAAGTGTTGGTGTGCTCCATTTGCTCCAGAGTTGCTTATTTGGTCAGTATAATTAGGCCATGTATTGATTGGTATGGCGGGGACCAGTCCCGACCTTTGTGATACTTATGTACTCTTAGAGGATTGTAGACAGATGTCATGTGTACTGATACTTGTATGGCCTTGTCGGCCTATGTTTTAAGTTTACAAATGATCATGTTGGCCTTATAGGTCCGTGTGGCACGTATGTAAGTTTTTATATCAGACTGGGTCGTTCTATGTCGAGTATTTTCCCATGTTTTATTTTACTTATCTCACGACAGGCTCTCTAGCTCATTTACCTATGATAGTATGATATGAAAGATACGTTACATAGGTACTCAGTTGAGTAAGGTACCGGGTGCCCGTTGCGGCCCATCGGTTTGGGTCGTGACAAAAGTGGTATCAGAGCAGTTGTGTCCTAGGGAATCTACAAGCCGTGTCTAGTAGTCTTGTTTATGGGTGTTTCATGCACCACACTTATAAGCAGGAGGCTAAATGATATTTAGGACTGTCACTCTTTTTTCTTACTCTAGATCGTTTGGTAGAGCCCACTTATAAGAATTCAAATTCCTAACTTCTATTTTATTCGTAAAAAGACGATACCTACATCCAGAAAGACAGTTGGTAAGAGATTGAATGTGGCTATGGAAGAGTTGAGTCAGAGGAACTCGATATTTCATGATGCTTATGATGAGTAAATGTAGGTCTTCAGTAGATCATTTGTGTACTAAGACATGTAAGACTCTTGATAAGGAGACTTAAGGCATGAATATCTATCCACCCCTATGGTGAAAGGCAATGAGAGATTCAGAAGATAGATACATATTTCAACAAGTAAAAGAACCAAGATGAAGAAGGATACGAGGCGCCCAATTAATGAAGATTGTCAGTATTTACAATTTAGGCAGAGGATAACCTTTTGAGTTACCTTCAACAATAATAGAGGTATGTGCAATTTGCCACACCCATCTCATTTATGCCCTATGGGGGCTAACAGAAGTAGTATAAGAGAAGGACAAAATATCAAGATCCGGCTGGGGTTAGGGTAACCCAAAATGGTGAATGGATTGTTTGTGTCAGTTGACATTTCCGAAGGATATTGCAAAAGTGCTAGTATGTCTCCTTGCGAGACACCTAGATGGTGCACTCTAGAATAGTACAACTAGATATGAGAACTACAAATATAGGCACCGGAAGCTTGGAAGGGATAAATGTTACCTTAAGTGTGGCTCCCATCCCTAGTAGAGGGAAACTTTTGGGCAACCCGAAGAGCAAGTGGATGGAGAAAAGGGAGCTAAAATTAAAAGAATGTCTTGTTGGAGTTTTCAGAATAAAGTGATAGATATAAATGTTAGTAGGGAAATAAGAAGAGAATTAACAAAGCATTATGAGTTAGATGTGATACATGGATGGCAACGTTAGATCCAAAAAAATGACAATATTACAGAGTCTATAGTCAAGTGAGGGAAGAGATGGGAGGTGACTGTCCTTGAGACAAAAAAAGAGTATGGGCCATAAAGTCATATCCTCATTTCGAGAAATAAGTTCGCAACTCTAACGCGATTACCAATTAGAACCCAGAGTAATAGAAATCGGTATGGGATGGTTAACAAGATAAACTAAACATGAATTAGGAACTGAGAGATTTGATAATAGTCGGAATCATGAGAATTTTAGATTGCGTTCCGGTGATAATAGAATGGACGTCAGAAGAATACCTTTTAAAGGTCATTCAGGAAGACGCTTCCCTAAAGCAAGTAATGTGAGAAAAGTTAAGCCTAAGGGAATGTATGTGCCAATTATACTAAGTGTCACCCTCACGAGTAAGGAATTTTGTTATCCTTGGCACATAAGAATTACCGCAAGGCGAGTAAGGGTCATCGATAATGTGAGAAAATGCCAAAGATGAAGAGGTAAAACATATATAGGTAGATCGTCGCAGTGCTAAATATTAGTACTCCCCTAAAGGGGGGGGGGATATGGAATGATGTGGCATTAAGCCAAAATTAAGTAGTTCTAGTAATTATGGAATGACGAAGGAA